>JZSA01002889.1:0-22266 GCA_000956155.1 Cotesia vestalis | reverse complement strand
TTTTTTGATTTTTTCTTTGTATTTTTTTTTGTGGTAAAAAAATAAAAAAAAACTTAAAAAAAGGAACTCAAAAAAACTAAAAAAAAAAAAAAAATTAAAAAAAAAATAATAACAAACAAAAAATTAAAAACGGCTTTGATCACTGGTATAATTTCGTTATTAATTTAAACCCGGAAATGCTTGAATTTATTTGTTGAATTAAATTCGTATAGAGTTTATCTGTGTATTTATTTAAGCAGATTACTTTCGAGCAGAACTGAACGAAGAGGTTGATTCCGGACGAGGTAATAAGGCAGCAAGATGATGCAATAATAAAGTTGTTGTTGTACTTGCCAGAGAGTGTGTACTTAGTAAAATAATGTGTTCACTTGTTTAGAATTTCAGGCAAAGTCTCTTGATTAAAATGCCTTGTTATATCTCCTCGTGTATAATTATTATAATTATTGTTATATATTTCCGGTGTGATCACAGCTGTCTTCCCTGTGCGAGAGTGTAACGTCTCGCAAGAATGCCCAAATCAGATAATTCTGAGATAATTTATCGCCATTGAAGAAGATTACCATGGAAGTTGTTGGGTAAGATCCAAAATCCAATATCGTGGCCTTTAACTTGATCACAAGCTGTTGTTTGGGTATCGGTAATCGGTAATGAAAGACGTTGGTTGGCTGACCAAATCTTGAACCATGTGCCACAATTTATTTTCCTCCTGACAATTGAGTTGTAGTAAATTTAGTTTGGAGCCTTGGAACTGTCGGAATTTGAGCGGTTGATTGCATTGCGTGGTTGTTGAATGGACCGGCCGTTGGTGAATTTGAGAAGCAGGGTACCTGGAAAGGTGTGAGCGTTAGCTACAAAGCACTAATAATGAACAATAGGCGTTAACAAGAGTCTATGCCAGCATAAAACACAAAATATACTTTTTTACACAACAAGAAACAATCAATAATTTACTTTTGATTATAAATCTATTCCTACGAGTTTTACTTTTACGTTTTTGGTGTTTATTTGGTGTTGGTGTAACACAAAAGGCTGGGTGGTGATTAATGATGAATGAGTCATACAAACAAATGTTCTCCAAAGACTTAACTCAGCGTCAAGCAACGTTTTTTTACAATGAACAAAAAGGAGTTCAAAAAGGAGAGTGAATTTGAGCCGAGAAATACGAGCGTACTATTATTGTGTGCCTGAATAAATAGCATTCGTATAGTTTATTCTTATTCTTATTCTTATTTTTAATATAGTAGATTTCTCAGATGCTTAAATTACTCGTGGGTCATTCGTATGTAATAACAGCGGATGCGTAATTGTGAACAAGAAGCAAAGGGTGAGAGTTAAGGTTGAGTGCCGATAGGTCTTGAGTTCCTTTGGGCTTGAATTACGTCAGCCGTGGGGTCAACTTCGGTTACTTGAACGTCGTGTACCGAGCAATTGTTTGTTTTTAACCGGGAGGAGAATATGTTAACGTGAATTTAGATGGACGGCGTGTAATTAAATCAAAGAAAATTTTTCCAAAGACTCCTGCGGTCCGATTTGGATTTCGAGCTCTTTTGTTGTGATTTTCAGTCCCCGGGGACCTCAATGAGAATTCCAGTTAGGAGCTAGAGCAAGAGGGGCTTAAGTCGCCCTCGGGGGGCTTAGTTTGTAACACCGTTATTAGTCTGACTACCAATGTTATTCATAAGAATTTCCGGTCTCTTTATCTTCGAGTAGACGTACTTTTAATTTGGCTTATCCGCTTTCGGTCTTTATTCTTTTGTGATGGGACGTCCAAGCAGGTTTTTTATTGTGTTTCTGCTAATCAACTGTTTTCAGGGTTTCTCGGGCTTGTTTTAATCTTTCTATTTTCCATTTGGCTATTGAAATTTCATTAGAATTTTTTTTTATCTAGGTTGGATTTATTAGTGAAATTTATTTTTCTTCTTTTGTGGAAATGTTTAATTGATTTTTTTTTTCAGACCAAACTGTCGTGTTGGATGGTATTACAGGAGATTTCGATTCTTCAGTTTTGGTGTGAATAGATGGATTTATATTTTAATAACCGGAAGGATTTATTAATTTCATTTTTCTTTTCATTTTCGCGGATTTTATTTTCAAAGGCTGCTTATTTTTGGATTTTGAAGTTTTAATTTACTTATGGAAGACTTTGGATATTTTTTTTTTATTATTTTTGAGATTTAATACTGCGAGAATTGGAATTTTGATGATTGATTTGAATATTGCTATTTTTTTAAATGTCTTTTTGATAGAAAATGAATTTTAATTCTTTTTTCTGATGAGAATTTGGTATGATTTTTTATTAATATTGATTTGGAATTTTGATAACTGAATTTTTGTAATTTTGAGAAGGATGCAACATTATTTTTGGAACAATTTTGTTTTTTGAAAATTAATATTGGAATTATGAGTGAGATTTTGAATATTTTTTCTATTTAGATTTTGAATTTTGATGAATATATTTTTAGAAACTGTAAATAATTTCTATGATCTGTTTTATTTTTTTGGGTCTGAAAATTTTTAAATTTTGAAGGCCAGGTTTTGAAAACTGCGATCATTTTTTTTTTTTTTTGAGAATGTTTTGAATTTTAGATTCGTAGTTTTGAAGAGCCACGGAAACTGCTTTGTTTGGAGGCGTGATATTTCCTTTGAATTTAACAGATTTTTATTTCGATGGACTGATTTTCAGATTCTGTTTTTTGTTGGAATTGATCAAGTTTGAATTCAGATTAAAAAAAAAATTTGGATGATGTAGAAATAGAAAAATTTAGTGGAATTTTGTCGGTATTTTATAATGGTGTGTTAATTTGTCATCTTCGAAACTATTATTTTTGAGAAAATCAATAATAATTTTGAAACTTTCCAGAACTGCAATTTATAAAGATAATTTTTGTCTATTTTTGAATTGGTCTAATGTTATGAGTATTTAGTTTTGAAAAAAAATGAATAATATTTTTGGAATTGTTCAGAACTGTAATTTATAATAAGAATTTTGAACTATTTTTGAATTCATCTGATATTTTGTGTATTTAGTTTTGGGAAATAAATAATAATTTTGAATCTTTTCAGAACCTTAATTTATAACGAAAATTTTGAATTCTGATATTATAATTAATTAATTTGGAAAAAATAAATAATATTTTAGGGATTGTTCAGAACTGTAATTTATGACGATAATTTTGAACTTTTTTTGAATTGATCCAATAATATAATTATTTGATTTTGGAGATTTAAACAATATTTTTGAAATTGTTCGGAACTGTAATTTATAATGAAAATTTTAAAGTATTTTTGAATGAATTTGATCTTATGGTTATTGAATTTTACAGATTTAATCTATGAAATTTTAAATGAGCTTTTTTTGCGTAATGAATAATTTTATTTATTTCCAAGTATTTAATTTTGGTGGAACTGCTATTATTATTGATAAAAATTATAATTTCTTTAATCAGACTATAATAATTTTTCTATAGCTGAATGAAAATGAATTTTACTATTTCAAAATTTGTAATTTTGTAGCGGTATGTATTATTTATAAAATAAAGCCAGCAATTTTGTAAAGAACTTCAATTTAAATATCGAAAAAAAAAATTTGATTATTTGACAGAAAATAAATTTTAGAGCTGTCCAGATTTGGTTTTTTGTGTGATTTTTTGTAATTTTTTTATCTATTAGATTTATGGTTTGATATTATTAAATTTTGAATGATATTAATTTGAATAGTGTAAAATTTTATTTATGACAAAATATATAATTTTGTTAGGTCGGTTGACTTAATTTGGTAAGCGTAATACTTTTCTTTTTAAAGTTCATAATTTTATGATTCAAACTTAAAATTTTCTATGGGCAAGATAAAAATGAATTTTGCTATTTCCAAATTTATAATTTAGCAGTGGTATAAAAAAAATAAAGCCTGTGTTTTTGTAAAGAACTCACAAAAAAAAATTTGAATATCAAAAAATAAAATAAAAAAAATTAAATTGAATAATTTGGCAAAAAACGGAATTTCGGAGCTGTCCAGATTGAAATTTTCGATTTATAAACTTTCGAATTTATGGTTTGACAATTTTGACGGTAAAAAATTCAAACTGAATCATAATTTTTTATTGTTATCTTTTGGTTATGTTTTTGAGTCTATTTTGATTATTTTTCTTTTGGATTTGCTTTTATGCAATCAATCGAGAACTTTGTAAAATTTATCGAAAATAAAACTTGGTATTTTTCGAGAGTAATTTTTGATGTAACGAAAACAAATTTGTAATAAAACAAAAATTTTCTTAAGTTTCTTGTGAATTAAAGTAAATTTTAGTTTTCGTGATTTATAATTTTCTTATAATTTCTATTGTCCGAGTTTGTAAACTTGGTTGTTGAATTATCGAAAAACATATAAACAAAAATTTTGTATTTTGAATTAATCAAATGGTGAAATAAATTGAGTTTTTATAATTTAAAAATTTTAATTAAAAAAGAAATTTTATACTGTCAATTTCTATTGTTCGAGTTTCGAAAAAGAGAAACAAAAATTTTGTAAAAATTGTAATTTTGATTAATCAAACGGTATAATTTTCTATTTTCTTTATATTACCCGGTGGTTGTTGATAATTTTATGTGTCAGAGTTGCGTTTTTGATTGGTCAAATGGTTCAATTTTTTATTTAAATTTTTGTAATGCGATGTAATTTTGGGATTTTGAATACAGATCTGTAATTTGTCTGTTCAAAAAATAATAATATTTTATTCGTATTTTGAGTGAAAGGTTAATGATACTATTTTTGAAAGTTTGTATTTTGATTTTACTATAAGTCAAAAATGTAATTTTGGGTTTTTAATAGGTGCGTCAATATTTGTATCATTTCGTAAAAGTGTCAATTTTTGATAAAATAATATTTTGATTAATTTCGCGGTGTCATTTGATCAAAATCCTGATTTTTGATGATGAAAAATAAAATTTTGAAGCTATTTTATGAATTCACAATTTTGAATGTCCAATTTGTGGTAAAATAAACAAACTTTTTTTTTGTTCAAAGTGGATTTAGAGTTCAAAAAAATTCACTTTTTGAAACTGTTAACTGAGAAAACAAAATAAATTTTTTGTGTTCTGTATTTTTGGGATGTATAATTTAGGATGACTATTTTTTATGTCCAAGCATAAGTAAAAAAAAAATGTCATTCCTGTAAAGAAAACCTGGTTCAATGATTTTGATAGAATGGATTAATTTTTGAGTACAGTTAAACAAGAGAATTGATGACTGCTGTTAATTTTAGAGCATAAATTTGAGCTGGTAAGGTCTAAAGATTAGTCAAAGTGTATGGTGATATCTGTCGGCTGAATTGATTTTGAGTACACTAAATAAAGTAGATGTTAGTCATGTGGCCGTATAACTGATGCGATTAGAACCAGATTCGAGACTTGTTGCTTTGTTTGCTTGGTCGACTGGTTTTTATGTCAACGAGGGGTGCATATTATTGACACCGTGTATTGGTATAACTTTATACGCATTTAGATATGGATATGTATATCTATACAGGAGGGAAGCAGTTTCCGGTCTCTGGGTAGTCAGCAGGAACCAAACGAGGCACTTGTCAGACACTTTAAAATTATTATTACCAAACGGAAGCAGAATAATGAGGGGCCAATTTTTATTTTAATTAAATTCTCTTGTGTAAAAGCATCCAACTTTTTCTTTGTTCAAAATTTAATTGACTGTCCAAAAGTTTTCGTTGTTCAGAAAATTAATTTTAGTTAATAGCATTAATTTTGTGTATGCAAAATTGAATTTTGAATAGCCAAATTGAAGTATTCAAATTGAGAGAGAAAGTGTTTTTGGATGAGGTTCAAATCTAAGAGGTTCAAAAAAAAAACTAAATACTTAAAACGTGCCTAGATTCTGTTGGTAAAACATTCTGTTAGAAAAGATCCGAGATCCGAATGGTTAAACAAAAATAAAATTTGAATCAGATTTGATTTGTTTTGAGTGAATTTGGATAATTAAAACCTTTGTCGGATAATGCCCTTTTTTATTGTAATCATTTGTTGGTTAAATAAATAATTTAAAACGGATCTTTTCTAATCACACATCTATTGTACGCATGCACACACAAATTTATCGATTTTTAAATAAAATAACAAGTGTGACTACTGGTGCCTTGTTTTTCAATGCTTCAGTAAATACAAACAGTGAACATCAAAAAAACTAAAAGTTTATTTTTATTTCAAACATTCCGATTCATGTTAGTATTGTTAATTTTGATGATTCAAACGGCAACCATTTATTATTATTTTATTTTGTTTTGAATTTCAGTAACTAAAACAATCAATCACACTGTTATATTTTTTTGCTCAATGCTATTGAATTTTTGTATGATTCAATTTTTGATTATCGTTTAGATTTAACAAGCAAATTTATGTCTATTTTTTTTTTTTTTTTTTTTTAATAGTACGAGTTTATTACCAATGCAATTAATTATTATCAACATGACCAATGAATCAACAGAGAGCAAAACAACCAACTATTTACAACTAAAATAATTAATTTTTTTGTATGTACAAAATTTACAGATTTTTCATTTTAAAATCGACAAACAATGAATTTGTTAGTGATACTATATAAGTAATTAATTTCTACAATTTTATAACAAATTTAGTTGCCAAAAATTATGAAAAACAATCAGTAAGATCAATTTCAATTTTAAATTTATATACAGTATCAAAAGAACAATAACTTTCCAAACACTGCACACAAAATTTTACAAAAATGGGTTTTAGTAATTTTCATTTTTTCTCAGTTTAGTAAAAAAAAAAAAAATTATCATTAATTCCAAAAATATAAATTTTGACAAAAACGCAATAGATCGGATCGAGTGTTAATTAGTCTTAAAATGAGTATTGGCGTTGAATTGTTAGATAAAAAGTCGATTAACAAAAAGTATAGCCGTTTTAATTAATAAAAACATGACCGTGGAATGTCCCGTGCGATTTCAAACTCGATTTAAATAGTATCGACCGCTTCGAAACTTGCCGATACCGTGCTTTCAAGTCGAAATAAAATGGTAATTTTAACTCTTTCTCTTGTACATATACAGACATAGACACATAACATACGAAACGTAATACAGTATACAGAATACCAGTGCAGCGGAAATTCAAGTGGACTTTACCGTTTTTTTCTATCATTGTTTTTTGTATGGCTCTTACAGAAGCTGTATATCCAAATATATATATCCCGAACAAAAAACCGTTTTTTATTTTATGTCCAGGCTAATCAAAAGCTTTAGTATTTCGTTAACTTTTTTCAAAAATACCATGAATTAATGACTCGAAACCGAACTATTGCACACCGAAATGCTTGAGTGATTTTTGTCAATTTAAGTAGTCTATCGAAGCACCAAAACCGTTTTAATTTAGAAAAGCCAAAAATACTCACGTTTTTTGTTCTGCCGTTTGTCCACTGCTGGTCCAGGAGTCATCCTTCAATTGAATGATGTCCATTGCAGGTTTTGAATGCCCAGAGAGGTTGGATTGGATCGGATGGTGTCCATTATTGATTGATGATTGAATATTGATTTGATCCACCAGAAGTTGAATGCTGGATGACGTCCATTGCAGGTTGGAGGTTTAATCTATCACTGAGTGGACTATTTAACGATAACAGACAACTGATAACTGACAACTGATGGAGAATTGAATTCAATGGTAAATAAAAAGCACGTGATGAATGTAAACACGACCTCACCGGACCTGCCGGTGAGGACGTGCTGCTCGAGCTGATGTTAGCTCGATGGATGGCTGTTTGCTTCTGTGGTTTAACCGAGGATATGCGGGCCTTATATACGGCCTGGGCCTGCCCCCACTACATGCTATCGAGCACCTACCACCAGTTTGGGCGCAAGCGGGCCCTTGTGTTGCACTTGGAGCGAGCACGAGGGGAGATCCTGGGAAAATATCTGGCACAAAGAGGAGTGTATCGGAACTCGCCCTACAACCTTATACTCGTCCCTTCTTGGGGATATCAAGACGGATAACGTACATGTGCAGCTAGCATAGCCGAGTGCCGTTACAAGGAGGGTCCACGGGTATGATTGTCGGGGACAAGACACAGACAGTGCAATCATACGTTACCTGTTTTCGAGCTTTGTGTTTGTGTTAACGCCGTTCATTGTGTCATGTTATTATTGAGCTTTGGATGAGCTGGATGAACGTTACCGCTGACTAAGGAGGGTTCGTTGTAGATTCATATGAGTTTACCCAGGTAGTCTATGGGAATCTCAACCAGGTGCACCCCAATCTCGCCCACTTCTTCAATATCTAACCTGGTAAATAATCTACGCTTTCTGTGAGAATTTGGAGCATTTTTTTTTATAAGGGAAGAAAAAATTATAAATATTATTTTTGATGTGAAAAACAAATTTAGGGACTTTGATTTTTGTCCGATTGAGTTTTGAAAATATTTTTGATGGTAAGAATTAGATAAAAAAATTTTTTTTTGATAAATTTTGTGATTAAATTGTAAACATCATAAAATATCATCGAATTGTATTTTAAAAATATTTTCCAAACTATATTTTCTTCAATTTAAATTTAATTTAATTTTCCTTCATAAAAAAAATTTATCGGTCATAAATCGGAGGCGGAATGCAATGCTTTAAAAAAAAAAAATTAATAGGAATTTTCATAGCCACAAAAGAAAGGCGGCGAGGAAGAAAATACTCGATGAGCCTACATCGGATTTGAGGTAACGGTTTTCCGAGTGGGTTCTATGTCTGAACTGCTTCACACTCGTGATTTATAGCCGTCTCGAGAAAACCGATTCTCGTAAAAAAATTAACCTGCTGAAAAATAAAAAAAGTTTCAACAGTCAATGCTGTAAATAATGATGATAAAAGTTTTTAAAAAATCCAAAACGATGTAAGTTTTTTAATGCATAGAAACGGTTTTTCCTTAAATACAGTTATGGTTGTGTTGATAATAAAATGTTACGCGAAAAGTTTTTCCGCCCTCAAAATGCGGCAGGGTTGTTACGGTAATTGAGCCAGTATACATAATCCATAATACTTGTCCATACTGGCTGTAATACTAGTTGGTCGAGTTTTAAAAAATCTCAACGGACTTTGAGCACTTACTCATCCACAGATCCTTGGCAAGAATAACTACATACAAGCTTAAATGTATTTCTTGAATGTATATGCAGAATAGAAATAGCATATTTACCAGTTACAGAATATAACACTCTTTTTCTCTCGGAAATCTTACACCTGGCCACCGAATTATCCAGAAAGATTTAATGTCGCGTTGCGTAAGCGTTATTACGATAAATTCTCGAGGCGAAAAATAAAAAAACTGTGCCGTAAAAAAGTAACTTGATTTTTGTAAATAAAAAAAAAAAAGTGAATTATTAGTTTTTACGAGGTGGAACGTGATGACGGCGTCACGTGGCAGTTAATCGAAATTGATTTTTCGATAAAACGGCAATTCCCGTGAATCACTATTGCGTGAAGGGGTTCATCAGTCGGAGGATTTTTCATGCGGGTACATTATAAACTCCATAGTTCATAGCATCTACGAGGGGAGATAATTATTTAATGGCAGTTGTTAATATGCTGGCTTTCTTTGGCGCAAACTCCGCTGCTTAATAACCGTATTATAATTACCCGAGTCCGAGTCATTAATCCTGAGCATTAATTTTAATAAACCCCATTAAAACAAAAACCCCCATTGTTTTTAATTAAATAAAACCGCGAAAAAAGTTTAAAGAAAAAGAGGAAAATTTCTTTGTCGAAAGTTCGAGCTTCTTCGGTTGGGGTTTAACTTCTCCCCTAAGTTAAAACTCGACCCTCCCTTTCTTCCTTTCGACAAATAAAAGTTCACTCCTTGTCCTTAATATTAACTTACCCCATGCTCATGCTCATACACATACGCCTTGCGGTATTTTTCGGCTTGGTCCTCTGCATCTGCTTGCTTTCTCACGCTCTTCGCCTCCAACTTGGCACCCGGCCTTGTACATTGCCTTACTAGTACACAGTACACATAAAATTATATAATCTCTGCTAGGTAATGCTATTACGTGGGTCCATCGGCATCCACACATTCACACACGTGTTGGGACTTTTAAATGAGAACACTACCACGAATATCCTCTTCCATTTATTTATAGCTCTTCAAAAAATTATTGTGATTATGATTGATGTCAGGAACTTTTAATCGTACACAGAAAAAAAATTAACTTCAATCAAGTAAATAATTTATTTATCATTTTTTTTTTTTTTTTTTTTTTTTTTTTTAATGATTAAATTTAAAAATAAAAGAATCAATTTACGAAGGATTATTATTGACATACTGCCAAGTTTTTTATTAAACAATTACTTGGTCAAAAAGCGTGTCAGTATTTAAATATTCCCTGTCATATATGTTTTTTAAACTAAGAATTTTTTTTCTTAATTCAAGTTAATTTTTTCCAGTGTAATAATTCTTAGTTTTGGAGACTTTAAAAAGTTAAATCTGAAGAATTAAGATGTGAAACGAGTGCCAAGTTTAAGTGTACAGAATGTAAGAAGCATATGATTATGCATGAAGTTGCTAAATATTTGGTGCGATCGGGGGAACTTTTCACTCGAAACTGGAGACACTCTTACCCGATTGTCTGGAACTCTGGTACAGTTTTCACGTCATGGAGACCTCCGACGTACGTCTGAACTTTGTCCAAGTTTGGGATCCACTTAGCCAATCCGATTACGTCCGAGCCTTTTAACATGATAATTGGAAATGCAAACGCTAATTATCATTTCCGCGATCAATTATTATCAAAGAACCTGACCTGTTTTACCTCAAATTCAATCTAGAATAGAGAGACTTTCCGGTTGATGACTGTTAATTTGATTTTATGGTCGGGAATTAACGAATTGCCTTTTAATTGATTGATCTGAACAGCTTCAATTATAAACTCTTGGTAACAATGATAACTCGGATTGAAGACTAGTTTGGTTTAATATTTGCGGTAGGAATTATATTGACAAACTTTGAGATTATATTAACAATTACTGTAATTAAATTTGAGTAATAATAATTGAGATATTATTGGTTTAAAATCTATCAAAAGTTTTAAATTTAACTTTTTATTTCAATAAGGAGAAAAAATTATAATCTAAAAAAAAATTTAATTGTTACACTGCAAGAAAAATTTTTGACAATTTTTGAAACAAAATAAAATTACTTGAGTTATTATATTTTCCTAGGACATATTTACAAATTTTTCCTCTCACAAGCAACCACTGGAATATTTATAACTGGACTTTAGAAGGATGGTAATAAATTTCGAGGATAAGTTGACATACAAGAAAGGTTAAAAAAAAGGTATTTAAATTAGAATACTCTTGTTGAATTGTAAGTAGATTTGAATATTAGTATTAGTATTACAGTAAGCTCGCGGACAATAACCGAATTGAGTGCAAGAGGTTACCATTTACTATTGAGAGTTGAATAAAGTTTCCGGTTGCGTACATTGTAAATTATAATAAAAATAACCGGGTAAGGGGGTGTAGGGCGCAGGAATACGCGAGGATTGACCGTGAGCTCGCAAGTCTCCCGTGACGATTTCAAATAGTTGCATGAACTTGGCTATGTAAATAAGCATTGGACGCGTTCCGGATTCGATGAATTATTCAGCGAGCCATGAGTTTGATATCCGGATATGTGTGCCAGGGTTTCTGTCGCTTTCCCATCACCATATCTATACCGATTTTAAATCCTCATACTCATACTCAAAGTGGGATTGACTGGCTTTTGTCTCGTTCGCGGAAAAATCCTCTAATTCTTCTATTGAATTTATTTTATTAATTAATAATTATTTTCATCTCTATCTTTTTATTTAATTTAATAAAATATTAATCTGTGAAAAAAAATTTTTTTAAATAGCCATTTATGTCTCAAACATATCAGAGAACTGAATATACCCATATCAGGTCATATAAGGCTTAAAATATTTAGAAATAGCAATATATAGCTTAATATATGCATATATAATTTTTTAATGCCCATATATGGTCTAATATATTTTTAACAAAATAAATATGGCAATATATGGCTTAATATGGCAATTTTTGGCTTGATATAGCCATATATGATTTTATTAATGGTCATATGTGACCGGATATGTTGTTATCTGAATGAATATGGCCACATATATCGACATATGGCCAGATATATGCATATATAATTTTTCTATAATGTTATAGATCTAAAAATGTTCCTATTATGCCATATCAGGCCATATATAAACATCTGAAATTTTTATATGGCCACATATAATGATATTAAACTATTTTTTCTCGGATAAGTATGAAGGATGTCGGATGTCGGATGTCGGATGTCGGATGTCGGGGAGTGATAAATGATAAATGCTGTTCATCGTCAGACAGCTAATGTGATTTTCGCGTCGCTAATTAGATGTGAACATAAATTCGCTTCCAGCCGAGCTGGTACACGCTCTCAAGATTTCCCGAGCAGCTCTGCGTGATGTTTCGAGTTTCGTGTTTCCAAAATAATTATTCGCGGTTTATTTACTCGGTGAAATTCACGGGGGTGTTTTTTGTGATTTAGAGTGCGGGCATCATAAAACTCTGTTTCACTGGTGCTACGTAATATAATATAATAGTTTAGGTTCGGGTTTTCGGGTTGAGCAAATACGCGAGCAAGTTTATAGCGTATATAGTATTATATATATGTATGTGAATGAGAATTTGCGGTGTGGAAAGCAGTTGCCATGATATCGCGATGAGAACTCTACATATATGTATTTATGATACCAGAGATGTGAATTTGCGAGGACACGGTACGTCGAAAACTGCCAGAGGCACGTCACTGTAATTTCATCTCTCTGCACTTCCTCCCCCACCTTTCAGTTTACTCTCATGTTTATGAATGTCGATAGGGATAATTTCTCGAACTAATTCTATTGTTACAAACAATAAACAGTAATTTGTAAGTACACTGACGAATAAAAATTAATTTAGCTCCAAAAAAAAAATATATATTTTTTGAATCAGATAAAATTTATTTAAATTAAAATAAGAATAATTTTTTTTAACCTTTATTTCAATTATCTATCTAAAAAATGATAAATAACTGACTTGAAATTAATTCTCACGTTAATCAAGGATCATTTGATCTGAAGAGCAAAACTATTACCATCATTTCTACCTACAATAGTCGCTTTAAATCAGATGGTACTTGTCAACACAGAGTATCTGGCACGCGACCACTAAACTAAAGTTTAATGTGCCCACATAACGTGTACCCGGCATATGTTGTCAGCAAGAGTTTGTACAGTCTACTGTCCATTTAACCATCCAGCCCCTTCAGTGACTTTAGCTGAATTTCTCATGCCCGTATCCGAGGATAAGAACTGTCAGGTCACCCCCATACCCCATCCGAGCAAAGAAGTTCATCAAACACCCAATAAAGATAATAATAAAATTAAAATTCCCCCAAAGAAACAAACTTTAATCCCCGGCAAAAATTATACCGGTTAAATTTGATGTCCAGGATACAAATTACACCTTCTATCTTTAGATATTTTCATTAAAACTTTTATAAAATTTAATCCGACCGTCGTTGCAATAATTAACTTTTACAAAGTTGTTAATTGAGTTTATTTGTTGTAAAGGATTAATTTGAATAAATATTGACTGTGAGGATACAAAATTATAATTTGAATATTCAGATACCGGATAGTGGAAAAATTTTTAAAAAGTTTATGTCGATAGCAATATTTGTTCACAGGGGTTTGTTTAATTTAATGCTTGACATGGTGCGTTCGTGTTAGTATCACATCATGAGAACCGCGATTTAAATACATATTTATGCTGAGATTGATAAACATTGAAATAGAGTTAAAATAACACCGTCGAATGTCGAATGACTAAGTGGAACAGCGGAGGGGCAGGAGAAGGGGGTTGATTGTTTCCAAATGAATTAAAACAACTAAACGAGGCGGAACGTATCCACGCGGGTCATATACAAATTAAAGCATGAACCGTGTCGTTTAACGGGGATACAATCAACCGGGTCTTTATTCAATAATGTGAGAAAATTTTTCTACCCTGATGACAATCTACGCCTTGCCGGGTATGAGATTTTTTTTTTTCTAATTTTTTTAAATATAAAATCGA
Organism: Cotesia vestalis; assembly: GCA_000956155.1. Taxonomy (NCBI): domain Eukaryota; kingdom Metazoa; phylum Arthropoda; class Insecta; order Hymenoptera; family Braconidae; genus Cotesia; species Cotesia vestalis. The sequence goes on along the minus strand of JZSA01002889.1, from coordinate 8,110 downwards.
TCGTAAAAGATCAAATGAAAAGAATCTGATACCATCGGACATTAAATCGGTGATAAATTTTTAAATCTTTTGGATAAAGAGCAAGAAAATTCAGAGGTTCCTTTAACTTTTGACTAGACTAGACGCTTGTCGGGGTCCAGATATATATATATATGCATAATAGTGTGGGAGGGATCCTTCGAGGATGATAAGGAAATTTAAATGTCCATTGAATATTTTGAGTGCTCGGCTAACAGTGACCGTTTTGAAAAGGACTGAGGGAGAGGGCTCGACTCCGCTCAGCAGGTACCTGTTCCGCTCTCCGGCTCTGGATACATCAAGGACTGTTATGTTCGAGCCGGTGAATAGACCGAGGGGCCGACATCGGGGGCTCGGAGAGAGTGAAGAGGGTTGATGCACTTGTTACATGGGACACCTATTTCCTACGCTTACGCTTACACTCTTTCCAAGAGCTTCTCGATTTACTGTTATGTTATACACGTCCCTGGCATGTTCCACGGATAAATTAACTTTTTATGGTTTTAATTTATCGATCATTTCGCTTTTCAACTCCTGGGGGTTTTTAATTAAAATTTATAGTGTAGTCAAGTTATTTTTATGATTATTATACTTTAAGCGATCTGATCGTTTAATTTAATACCAATCATTGAAGTTTTTTTTTTTTTTTTATTTTTAGTATAAAGAGTCTTAATTACTCGGGAAAATTATTTAAAATTTTAATTGTGGGTTAAATATGAAAGATGCAAAAAAATAATGAAAGTACTTATTTAAATAAAATTTAATAATAATAATTTTATAAAAAATGAAGAATTTAAATTACACAGAAGCCAAAGCGATTTATAAAATGACATTAAGATAAGATATAATAATATAATTTAGCACATATACGGATTCCACTTAGCGACTAGCGCGATATCAGTGAGAAACATGCATCACGCAAACAATAACTTGTAATTCAAAGTAATCATGACAGTATTATCATAAATAAATGATTAATCACGAAAAGGGTGTTTATAAATTAACGCAAGTAATAATTAATCTCGGTAGATGATGGATTCGCGAGTAGTATACACACTATTAGTATTAATACTGTCGTGCATAATTTACAAAGTTTATCAGTTTGAAGTGAACCCAGAGGAATTCTCAGTGGCGTCTTGCAGTCTGAGGATTGACGCGAATCCTTCAGCATTATTTGGCTTTGTCACTCAAACAGCCGTCCTGGAAAAGGTTAAACACATTTATTTAACAAATTTAATCTCCTCTTCACAGTTTGCTGCCGGCAAACAACTACTAAACATTTTAATGCCACCGATAAACCCCAAACTTTATCATTCTCGTTTAATTTTGATCACATCATTGTTAGACTGTTACAGCGAATTAATTACACCCCTAAAGCATTAACCATCAACTGTTTACCATCGGGCGTTGATTGACGTTCATGCTCGCAGCACAAAAGTGTAAAATACAATTAAATTATATACTCAAGCTTGGAGAATAATTATTTATAAATAAATATTATTTAGCTTATTTATTTATTTATTTGTAGTTTGTTAGTACAATCCGCGGCCCCTAGAGATTAGTTTCGTTGTCACTGATCGTTAAATGAGGGCAAATTCTCGTCAGTGTATAAAACTTTGAAATAAAATAAATGGGGGTAGTTTTGAAGCCAACGAGCCGGCTTTGCACAATGGAAAATACAAAATACTAAATACACAAATTCACATATATGCGGATATATTTTGTGGTACTGTATACGCCTATCTAAACTTTATTGCAGGAACGATGCCAATGATAACATTATTGCGTTATTTTATCGCGGTTGCGACATTCAATGTCGGCAATTAGTTACACGAGCTTTTGGGATTTCCGTGCTTGGTTGTGAATATAGCTATATATGTGCGAATGTTCTGACAAATTTACTCTATCACGCTACATCGATACACTCCTATTTCCAATATAACCCAACTTGATAACCCCAAATATAGAGAAAAATACTCTAGAAAAAAAAATTTTAAATCAAATAAAATAAAATAAATAAATTGAATAACTTCCGATAACAGTTAAATTTCAACTTTGAATAGAATCACTGTTAGTTTTAATATTTTTGACACAAGTTTTATTATTGACATTTTTTTTTGTTATTTTATTTTTTACAATCAAAAGTATTTAATTTTTCATGTCATAATAATAATTCAATTCAAAATAAATTTATTTATTCTAAAAGTTAATAGAATTCTCTTTCACTAAGAAGGTACCACAAAAATTGATTAATTATTTTTTTTTTTTAATGTTTACAATTTTAAATTCTAAAAATTTTTATAACATTTTAAATTTGTAGTTTTTCTTCTTTAAAAAAATTTATAAATATTTTATTTTATTAAAAAAATTATTTAAATAGTTAATAAAAAATTTAATGAATTATTTACAGTTTTTGTAATAATTAAAAGTTATTTTTTTTCATCAAAAAAAATTAAACAAATAATTGGAGTAATAATAAAAAAAGAAAATAGATAAATAAATTAAAAGAAAGATAGTTACAAGCTGTGCAGGAAAAGTCTGCAGACGAAGTTGGAGGGCTTGGGAGAGGGAGCGCAATCGTGTGAATCGGTTGATGTAGTATAGATATAGGTAGAGCGGGATAATGCGGGCTTGATTCACTCCTGGTGGCGAATACGGGTAGGTCATTACGACTCGCGAGCCCTGTAGTCGGCGTGAAGCTTCGCAATTCCAATTATAGGTACTCGGTTCAGATCACACCGTCATTGTCGGTGGGTCTCGTCATTCCGACTTGATCAGCTCCCTGTTCTCTAATTGTCCGGCGCAATTATTTAAATATTAACACCGATTGCATGCCCAGTATCAAATACTTGCCCGTCTCTCTCTCGGCTCCTGTCTTCATTATTACATATTACACGCTCTGAAAATTTTCTCTAATTAAAACAGCTCTCGTTTTTTCAGCTGGCGCCCTGGCTAACGAGACTCGCGGACGCCGATGCCAGAAATGTCGGAGTCGGAAAATTCTACCGGGCTTTTTCAAAGCTCATCCTCGGTATCAAACAAAAAAAAATAAAATAGTTATTTTTCAGTAGCTTGTAATCACAATAAAAATAAAGATAAAAATATATTTTCAGACGAGGGTAAAATTCATCTGATGATCACAGAATACAAAGCAGGAAAATATTTAGCTCTCGAAACGGAAGATCAGTTTTATAGACAACGGATTGAAATAAAAACAAAATTTTATCACGATCGAACTATTCTTTCGACTACAGTGTACTCACGTAAAACTTCTCTACTCTTTCATGTAACTTTTATTATTATATTTTATTCTATTTGTCTTGTATTTTTCTTCTTTATTAACTTCTTTTTTAACTCTCTTTCTTACCAACTTCTGGCTCTAACCTTTTTTCAATCGACTTCAAATAAATAATAGTTTAAAAAACTACAAAACACCTTTTAATTTAATAAAAATTGAAAAGTTTAATAAAATTTTATTTATTTTTAAAAAATAAAATAAGTGGAATAATATCTTAAAAAGCTTCTTGCATTTTTTTTTAACGATAAAATAAATTTTTTAATTAATTACTCGTTAATTTAAACATTCAAAATTATTTTTTGTTAAAAAATTAAAGCTTGATTGTAATTTTTTTAAACAATAATTCATTTCAAAATTTTTAATTTAATTAAAACCGAAAAATTTTAGTTAAAAATATTTTATTTAATTAAAAAAAAGAATACATTAATTTTATTGATATTTTTTTTTAATAGTAAAAATTTTAAAATTTATCATTCAGGTCAATTAAGATTTAATGACTGACAACATTCCATTGAATCTTTCCATGAAATCAATAACTCATCTTGCAAATTCCGATAAATTCTTTTTGTCCTCAGTCCAACGCAATATTTTAAAGAACCTGGCTAAGGCAGACTCGAGCGTAACAATGCTCATGTAGACCAAAGTGTACGTAGAGGCTTTGCACCCTTACCTGGAGATTTGCTCGAGCGTACCGAAATTAAGGAACATTATTATATATTATACATTACATTATACAGAGGGCAGACAAGAAGAAAGAGACTGGAGGATCTTCCGACCGTTATTCTTTAAAAAAATAACCAACGGATGATCCGAGCGCCAACGGTCCTCTTATTCTCTCTTCTCTTTGGATCTTTGGAGCGGCACGTGCCCTAAGTCGATCAGACCCTCACAAAGAATCACGACCCTCGGTGATACTTTTCTTCTCTGTCCTGTCCCGCCGGTTAAGTAACGCAGTTACATAAATAAAAGCACCATCCATCTGCCCGCTTTTCGCGGGAATTTTTTATTCTTGTCCTCAAAGTAACAAACTACAAACTTTTATTATATTTTTTTGAGGAAAGTTTCAAGCGATGTTTTCGCAAATAAATAACAGAGTTTGGAAAAATGCAGCAATCCATGACCTGGTGACCAGTCGTCTCTAAAACTATTTTTTGTCACCGAAATAAAATCACTTTATTCAGCCAACAGCTGTTGCCGGCACGATAACTGCTCGTGAAAGAAATCATTGTCGTTTGACACGTGTCACCACACCACTTTAAACTTTTTCTTTCTCTGTAGTTCGAGTTTGAGTTTTAGTTCTGACCATTTTTCACCCAGAAAACTCACAACTATTTCAAAACCAAAAAAAAAAAATTTTAAAGACAAGTACTGCGGTGGCAAGTTCAAAAACATCTCGACAAATCACTCAAACATGTATCAATTATTTACAAGTCTCTCCAAAATGAACTTCAAATTTATTCTGTGTGATTAAAATAATTAAAATTAAAAATGTAAATAATTTTTAATATAAAATAAAATTTTCTTTAAAATAAATTTATTGGTTTAAGAATTTTTCTCTTGAATCAAATTAATTTTTTTTTTTTTTTTAGGAGCTATTGTGGATTTTTATGGAAATAAATAATGAACAATAATGAAATTTATACTCATTATTCGAAACGAATTACAAATGAGTGTAAATAAAAATTTTTTAATCAAACACACGTTAAATATTTGGGAATACGTAATTACAACTCTAATTACTATTACACTCACGCATGCAGGGAAAACCTTATTGGTAGAATTAACAGCGGCAAAGAGAGTACATAGCCGAAGTACTTGCGTGTCTGCTGCTCATGACATTGATTGATGTTACCATTTGGTTTAGTGCGAATGTTCGCCAATTATCCAGCATGTACGTGTACCACCACACCGTGTTCGTTCCCAAAACATGATCAACTTAAATTTTTAAAAATAAAAACCGCTGATTTATTTTTCCGAAAGAAAATAATTTAATAAATAAATATAATTTAAAATAACTTGTAAAAAACTAGCATTGCCCATCAATCTGTACCGAAATAACTTTGTATTTATTATTAATTGATAATTATTAATTGTTATTGATAAGGCAAAATTTAAAGTGGTGGATAATAGAACAAAGCTCTACGTGCTCAGAATTATTATTATTATTAATTACTAGTGATAATTGGTGGTGGGTGCTGTTGATGGTTTACTTGCGCAGAAATTCTGGTTGCTGGATGAAATTCTGGTGCCCGGAATAGTAATCGACATTAACGATCAAGTAGGCTATGAACAGCTCACAGAGTAGAGAGCACTGAGCCTACAGAAGAGTAGAGAATCGGCAAATAGCTCAAACTAATTTATGCGGGTGGACACTACTATCACCACCGATGTTCTACTGCGGTCCATGTCGACAGTTTCGTCCTTCCTGCTAGATTAGATCATTTAAATTCCCCTCCACTAATTATTTATTGAGTACATCAATTATTATTATTATAAAAAATATAATATTCGATAGTTTTTATGCAGAATGTCATTAATATGTGTTTTAATTGGTTTGTATTAATTTTTATTACATAAAATAAACACTATCGTGTCAATATTTTTGCAAAATTTCGAATAAATATTTTTTTACATAATTTTATATTAAAAAAAATTAAAGTAAATATAATTATTTATTTTTATAATCAAGTTAGAACATTGTATTAATTATAATAATTATAATAGCTCTCTAGAATTTAATTAAAAAAATTTTTTTGAATAATTTTGAATTTAATACAAATTAAAAAAAAAAAAAAAAATTCTTCTATCGATAACTTGTTAATTAAAATTATAAAAGACAAAGTTCAATATACGACCGCTAGCAGCGCTGCAATCACAAAAAAATCAATAAAAACTAAAAATTAGAGAAATTTAAATCCCCTCCTAAAATTTCAAAACTTATATCAAAAAATCCGGAAAATTCTAAAGAATTTGGGAAAATAAAAAAAAAAAGCAAAAAGTTGTTGGTCGAATCATATCGACCAGGCTGCGGATGCGGTCCCACTCCCGGGCGCGATCCCACTACTGCCCGCCACGGAGACTTTTGGCTGCTGGGTTTCCCCTCTGGCCCGGTTCGCCTCTCCTTAGCTAACCTGGCCACCCCGGACTCCTCCAGGGTGCCCATATTGATGGCGAGCTTAGTGCGGACGCCCAGTCAACGTGGATCCCGCACCCACAGTGACCCCCGACCTCAGATCCTCCACAACAACTAGCCTCCGAGTAGCCGGATTACAGGAGCCGCCACACTCCCAGCTGACAGCAACTATGCTTATCGTCCATATGAACTGAAACCTCGACCTGCTTAACTAAATCCTCTCTTTCTCTCCTCTCTTATCAAAAATTCAAAATTCATCCCCTAGAATTACAAAATAAATAAATTTTCTTCTTATCAAATAAATTTTTTTTTTCTCCGAAAATTTACCAGAGGTCATCTTACGAGAATTGATTTAGAATATTTGTAAAAAATAATAAAAATAAGGACGGGAGAATATTAACGAGAGACAGATCAGCAGCTCCGAAATTTAGCTGCTGACTGGCTATAAAATAAACGAGTGCTGACGTTCGAGTATTAAACGAGCGAACTCAACGTGGTACGATCCTTATATCCCTTCCTCTGTCTATATATGTTCCCGACATATCCCACAAATATATATATATATATATACCAATTTTCTCGGTTATCTTAACTTCGTACTCGGTTGAACCCTTTAATTAAAGTACCAATAGGAAAACTATTAAATTTTCTTATTCCGCGAGCTACAACTTTCGCGGATTAAGAGTTCACTATTTGTAGAGAGTAGATGCTGTAACGAGGCCATATGTCACGCCTACACTTCTTCTATCTTACATATTACATCTTATATCTTCACTAGGATAGCTACTGGATCTAGAGTGTCTTCGGCAATAATTCCTCTATATTTATGACAGCTCTCATTTCTCTTCCTTTATATTTTTCCGCTAAGACTCTCATTTTTCAGCCTTTAAAATCATCAGTCGATACATTTGTCTTCTCATCGCTTTTTTTATATAAACAACAACAATTAATCTTCGAAAAATAAAAATAAAAATTTTTAATTAATCTATTAAGATTATAACTAAAATTTTAATTTAAAAATTTGATTACTATAAAATAATTTAATTTAATTTCTATAAAAATGATCCTTATTAATTTTTGTGTATATATTGTATTTTTTAGGCACAATATTAATGATTTTTAGCGTAATTATTAATTACTATTTTTTTAAATAATTTTTTAATTGAATAAAAAATATTTTGTTATATTTCTGACCTGAAAAAAAATAAACTGAAATATTTCAATGACGTGTACAAAAAAAAAAAATTAAAAAAAAGAGGAGAGCAGTAAAAGAGAAATACCGACCGGAGTTGAATGCCGTCAATTAATAACAGAGATGGCAGAAAGATGGCGATGGGTGCGAATTGTCCATCGGGCATTGATGGTTCATAAATCCGCGGTTTTCTTTTATGACGCGGTCTGTAGAGTGCGAGCACAGCCAGAAATGCAATTTGCGCTACACCCGAAAAATAAAATAAAACAAAACTACTGGCCCATACAGTGTGAATGAAACCTTGTTTTATTAACGCGATAAACGCCAGAAAAAATAGAGACCGTAAAGCAGAAAGTAAAACTAAAATTGTTCAGACGAAATTAAAATTAATTTTTACGTTCGCTAAAATTTTTTTTTTTCAATTACCAACACAGACAGACAAGATAAATAAAATTGATTCGGAAGATGT
>JZSA01002888.1:0-46784 GCA_000956155.1 Cotesia vestalis | reverse complement strand
CACGTTAAATGTCGATTATATTTGTAGAAAAAATAAAAAATTTAATTAATTATTTCCTAATGGTGATTTTAGCTCAATATGAACCTATATAATTAGATCAAAAAATTTTTAACAGTTTAATAAATTTATTAAAAATAATAAATGAAATAATTGATAAGTAAAATTATGTTGAATTATCGAGAGCTCGAATTAATGAGCGCACAAATCACTTGAACATGACAACCAGTAGTTGTGAAGAAGGAGGAGGAAGAGTACCATCCGGAGGATTCGGTATGGAGAATGTAACTCACGAGGAACATGAGATGTTGCCTGGGGCGACGGCGGTGCTCGTGGCGAGCGATGAATTTAACGATCTTAAGACGGCACAATGGGAGCTGATATTTGGGTGAGTGGCGTGAGCTGCTCAAGATTATCGATAACATCGTTTTCTTGTTCGTGCTGAAATGAAAGACTGAGTGGTGTGTGCTGCAGTCGTAGCTGGAGCTGGATGACGAGTACCCACTAAACGACGGCTTGTTAAATTCAACAGCGACAACCGAGTGCTGATGGCACAAATAGATCGACTTAGTCTGACGCTACACACTGCTAAGCTCTATATATTTTATATATTTTATATATTTTATATATTGTATACTTTATATATATTATCTAGTTGAAGTTTTTATTCTTGTCAGGGACAAATAACTCCGGCTTTATCAGAGAACACCATATGATACAGCAATCCACTGGATAAAAATAACAATTCCCAGGAAACTGACACACTTTAGTATATCGAATCTTCTGATAGGCTTCTTTGTCATTCCGAGTACTTCCACTAGATATTTCATACTTTTTATTGAAAAAATCTCAACTTGCGAGACAGAAGCATTCCTGCCAGAGCTGCTATTCCATCTTTCCAAGCATTATTCACAGATAATTGATTTTTTGTTACTCTTACAACATGTGTTGGGGTTAGAATCCCTGAGATAATCTTTTTTGGTCTTAAGATGGAAAAATCTCACGTAGAAAGTACGAATGTCGACGATTTGTTATCTTTTTTATTTACAAGCTCAGTTTTTATCAATTCTAACACTTTTTTTTTTTGTAAGAATTTTAATTATTTAATTTCTACACTGAAAAAAAAAAAAAAAAAAATTTGTTCAAAAAAATTAAAAGAGATTGAAAATTTCTTGAATTTTTTCCTGCTCCAAAATGACTTTTGTCTTTCTTTAAATTTTCTTGGTGTAAGAAGTTTTTTTTTCTGTGTAAAATAAAATAAGCGTCTAAAATTTTTTGTGCTTAAATTTCACAAAATAAATTATAAATAAATATATTATCCTCTCGAGCACGAACTGGCGCAGGCAATTTGGTAGCTGGAAGCTTAAAGCAAGAAGCTAAAAACTCCGAAGATGATCTTGGCTCCCAGGAGCTCGGCAAGGATTCGTTTAGCGATGTGCTTTGTACCCCATGACCAGCTCGGTAGAAATAATTCTGATAGCTCCCCTCGGAATCGACTCAAGTTCCGTCGAGAGTTTCATCATATCACATCCTACTGCGGATTCTCGCGGCCCCATTACCCATTACCTAGGATAACTTCTAGACGTTTTTCATTTTAATTGTTCCATTCCTTCCTTTCCACCCAGCGAGTTTATTTATTACTTAAGTTATATAACATTTAATTACCAACAACTGGAGCTTCGTTCTTCTTCTTCTTCTACTTCTTCTACTTCTTCTTGTTCTTATTCGCCAAGCGCATCTCAAATAATTAAACAAACACCTAGAATTTTAAAGAAAATTTAAAAGCGTCTCAAAGGATGGTCAAGATTCGCGTGTCGTTAACGGATAGAGCAAAAAGAAAAAGGACAAAAGCTAGAGCTAGAATAAAAGGAGTTTGAGCTTTTAGTGAGAAACCAAACGCAATATCTTCTACTCCCCGTCAGTCTTATCTCGAAACCTCTCAAAAGTAGACGTTATTGCCTCTTAGAAAATAAAGTACCTAAGAGGAAGAGAATTCTTCTTTATCACCCATACGTTGTATTTTCGCTTTATTCTACGGCTCTCGCTTCACAATATATTTTTTATCGTCCAAAATAAATATACTCACTGTGAAAAATCTATAAATTCATATTTATAAATAAACTCACTCGCCGACAAACAAAAACTCAATGCTGATAACCTGACTTGGAAATATTTACAACAAAAGTATAGCTCATATTATTGAGAAAATATAAACAATATTATAAAATAAATTTTTTTAATTTTATTTAATTAAGTTGATAGGTTTTGAATTAAATTTTTTTCTGCTTCAATAAAAACGTTGAAGTTCTTCAGAATAATTTTTTTTCTTTCAATTTAGTAACTTAAAATGACTATCTGTTGTTATTATTAATTTTTCTAAATTTAAATAGCTTAATTTATTTACAACCCAAATTTTATCTACTTACATTAAAATTTTCTCAATTCTTCTCCAAATTTCAAACAAATAAAATCACATTAGCAACCGCACCACCCCAGTCTCATTCCCTGGATTGAAGACCCCTGGAACATAAAATTCTTAAAAGAATAACTCAGAAATAAATCGAAGATGACAGAAGTAAAAAACGAAAAAAGGTAACGGAGAATCGACACAAGAGAGCGAAGCTTGATATTTTCCGTGGAAGTTCTCCGATACCAAGCAAGTTTCATTCTACCTCTTGGTGTTATATGGTATATACGTCGTCGGTTCTGAGCGAGCGCCCGGATGAGCGAGTTTCGCAAGTGAAATACGAATATAGCGGTGAAACTCAGCAACGACGTGCGACAAAAGCTAGCAAAGCGACAGAAATGGGGCAGTGCTCGGGATAAAGGAAGACGCGAATCAGCAGGGACGATCTTATCGGCGACGAATGCACCGACCATTCCTGCACCAGAAATAGGGACAGTAATCCTTATAACTGTATCTCCTGTAACTGTAACTATAACTGCTCGAGTTACTCCCACTCTTATTCTATTGGGGTTTCCGCAACCCTCTTACTTGTATGTACTATCTTTTATCCGTGTCTACTCCCAACTTATCTTCGCCCTCGCCCTCACATCTCACATGTATATACCATAATAATATACTCCGAGTGATATATTATATATTATAGAGCTCGAGAGTTGATGTACTTGATTCTACGCTCAGAATGCCGTACCGTGTCTTTGTTGTGTCTCGGTAAGAGCTTTTGATTGCGCTTTATACTTTAAAAGTTATTCAATATTATATTATATCGCTGATGTACATTATAAGTATAACCATCATTGCCCCGGGCATTTAATATCTTGATATTGTATTTTGGATTATTAATATAACTATCACATCTCTTATCTTGATTGCTCGAGCTTAGTTTGAAAGCTCAAACTTTTGTTCCTTTGTATTCTAGTTCACTTTCATTAAAATTATTAATATTTTTCAATATTACTCTTTAAACATGAATGATATTGTTGATTATTTCATTCACTGTTGACAATCTACTCCCGTATAATGAGACATGCATTGTCAAGAAAAGAAAAGTATCTATTAAATTTCGAATTTCATAATTAATTACAGACATTTTATATAAAATATCTACGGAAAATTATTATTATTTTTTTAATAATACTCTCATTAGTAATATCTAATCTGTGAAAAAATTTTCTGGTGGTTACAAACGGTTTGATATAGCCATAAGAAGGTATAATAATAATTAGTAGTTGATTAAACAAAAAAAAAATATTAAATAAGCGTCTTAAAGAGTCAAGGAGTTATTTTGATTTCATTACTTAATTTCTAAAATTTAACTCTCTTATTATGAGAAAATTATGCGACTCTGCGCCACCTGTTGGAAATTTTGAGTACTATATTTTGTTAAAAAATTATATATGGGCATTTATGATAATATTAAGCCAGATATGTCTTAATACTGTATTAAAAAATTTTTTTATTGTAATTTTGTTATTTTTTAAGGTAAAATTATGGATTTTTTTGCTTAAATAGAAAAAATGTTATTAAATAATGGTGAACATGAAAATTTGTTAATTAAATTAGACAATTTTATCATCAACATCCCTTATGGCTTAAGCCTGATATATAACAGCCGGTAACTTACATAAGAAAGTAATTAAGCCGAGTTTTGAAGGGCTCAAGCTGTCATAAAACTTTTAAAAATCAAAGTTCAGCGATGCATATAATTTCTAAGGCAAAGTAAATCCGGCGCTTTGCCTATGAACGCAATCAAGGCGCATAGAGAGTAAGCACCAAGAAAGGATGCTCCCGAGTACTTACTATACTATATATTAAGGAGTTCAAGAGAAAGAGGGCTAGGGGAGGAGAAGAGGGGCTGCGTAGCTTCTCAAGAATCGCGATTTAAATTGAGTTTGGGTTTGATTGAGCCGCTTTGTACGGAAATACCCCGAGCTTGTGCATCTTCAACGCCGAAGCATTAGCATTTAGATCACCCTATTTTGGCTGAGTACAAAGTTGTTTTACGACCCTCCTACCCAAAACAAATTTTATCTACCGACTGTTTTATTGTCTGGCCCGTTCGAGGTTTCCTTCACTTGTTTCCAATTCGCTCAGACATTATTGTTTTTTATTTAAATTTAATTCCTGGGGGTTTATGAATAATTCACATGCTTAAGGAAAATTATGAGAAATATTTAATCGATTTATTAATTAAGAAAAACATCTCATTTAGAGAACCGTAGCGTGACACAGAGTTGTCTGATAAAATATTAAGAAATGTGAAATGTCAATTAACTTGGGACAGTTTGAGAGTTGAAATATTAATTATATTAATTTTATTATAAGTTTTATTCAAGAAAGATTATTATAATTATTAATTACTGGCTGACCTGTGTGAATATTTTGTGCAATTATTTATTATCAGCAATCGTTCTGTCACAAATAATACAAATTTAATTTACTGTAAAAATAAAACTGATATTTTTTATAAAAAATATTTTTTAAAATTTAACAATTTTTTTTTTTTAAGTTTATATAAATTAAATAAAACTTTCAAATAAAATATTTCAACTATTTTTTGACAAAGAAAGTATATAAACAAAACTTGCATTTATTATGTGGTCCGATGATCAAAGGCCATTAAATACAATCAAACTTCCGCCGGCTAATTAAAATGTTGCGTTTGTTTATAAACTTTTCCCAAACATTTTATTTTCTATAAAAAATATAAAAAAAAAATAATAATTAATTAACGAAAATTTAAAAAGTTTTATTGATACAACCAATACGGTTGAACGACTAATTGGGTTAATTGATTTTAGAGGATGATTTTTAGTCCCCAGAGCATCGGAATTATCATCAGCCCCGGAAGTTTTGTTCGTCAGAGACAGTATAAACAACAAACATGTCCTCTAATTGTAAAATAATTTCCTTTCATGGTGGTGGAGTTAATTTGCTAATTTAATGCGAGAGACCGCGGCCTGATTAATAATAATATTTAATTACCTCATTATAATTAGTAAAATAACGTAGGACATATTTACCGTAGGTAAGTATACACTTTAATTGATTAATTAATTAATTAATTAATTCTAGCTGGTGCTAATGCATACGTGCTTTATTAACCATTAATACCGTATGATATAATGGAGGGCATTAATTTTACTATTTGTTATTCGTTATTTTAGAGCAGTCCCGCGCAATAATATCTGTGCGTAAATAATAGATATAATAGTCAGAAAAACGTATACATATGGCCCATAAAAATCCGTGAAATCGGTATCGTTTCGTCTATAAATACGATAAGGCATCGCGATAGGTAGTTATGTTCGGTTTAATCTTTACGAGAATCGGGGTGCCAGATCGGTACATCCATCCTGACGTTAAATCCAAAATAACGACGTTGCCAATTGCTCTTGTATTCTCTATACTCTGTACTGGACAACAAATATACATTGTGATAAAAATAGAGACCCTTTTATGTGTTTATAAGGGTAAATTTTTCAGTAAAAATATGTTATTTACTCATTTTTAAATTGAGTAACTTAAATTGTGAAGAATTTTTTGGACAACTAATTTGAAGATTTTTGGTTAAGAATTCTTTATCATAAAGTAAAAATCACAGATATCAAATTGGTGAATTTTAATTTATATAAATTTAATTGAACAGAAAACAACGCTAAAAATTAAGATTATATGTATCGAAAATTGAAAAAAAATCTACAATTATTTTATTTTGGTAAAATTCAATTGCGTTAAAAGACTAAAAAGTCTGTGAAATATTTTATTTTTAGATTTTTTTTTTTAACTTTTTAATTAATCGAAAAAGGATGAACCAAAAATTTAAAATTCTGATATAAAGTTTGCATTTGAAACAAGTTTTAATGATCAAAAAGAGATATTTGTTTATAATTGGAAAATATGAGGATTTTAATATAAAAACTCGTAATTTTTAGTAAAAATTCTATACAGTGAAGTTTCAGAAGAGCTTAAATTGTTGAAAAGGTCTACATTAATGATGTTGATATGTAAATTTATTTGAAAACAAGTTTTAACGCCAGAATTTGATTTAATGAGCTTAACCAACTCGTACATAAGGAAAAAAAAAAAAAAAAATAAGCAGTTTCAGTTCGCACTTGTATTAAAAAATTTAATATTTTTAGCGCCGTGTCAAAGCTTCGTGTTATAATTTATCGATTTTATCGTGAAATTCTTGAACATGTCGAATACCAATGTCCTTGATTATTAAATATGAATGAACAATAGGTGATGGATTACGCGGAGGAATGTTTCTTACACCGTTATTGGCTTTCTAGTGAAGTGATTTGGAAACTGGAGTCTTGGGCCGTAGCGGCAAAGCTCTGTCAAGCATGAAAATTAATTATTGAGGGAGGAAGAAACCCTCGGAATTTAGCAATTAATTTTCCATCAAGTTAATTACAATCTTTAACAATTTTCTCTAGCAAAATTTAATATTCTCGGTACATTCTGCCCCAAAAAATAAACAGCTACAAAGGCTTCAGAGACTTTGAAGCCAAGTGGATAAAGTCTAAAAAAAGCAACTGAAATATTTTCATTTTGACGCGACTGAGAAGGCGACGGCGTAAAAAAGACGAACCAATACTACAAATATGGGTTACGTTTGTCGTAAAAACGAGCACACCTTGCTGGTTCTATTCCCAAGAGATTGAAATTCCTGATCCCCAAGATTCCAGATTGCACGACCCCATTTTTAGTTTATGTGTACGTGCCGAACAACGGCAAGTATTTATATTATAATATCCGAGAATTGAACTCTTAAAAGTTTAGCAGACTTTTCGGCATTCCGAATTCCGAGTGCTGATCCTGTTTCGACAAACAGAAGCCCGGGAATAGGATAGAGTGAATCTCATGTATGATTACACGAAATTGAACTCCAAATCAAAGGATCTGGGAAAGGGGAGGAGGATCTCTGTTTGCGAAACTTGTGCTGCGGTTTGAGCTTACCTTGCGGTGGTAATTCAAGCTCACCCGCCACGGAATTGATAGTATTCATTTAATTAACACAACCGATAGGTATCAACATTAATCAGCCATTCGTTCCGAAGTTCTGCTCGTAAAAACAGAGATTCATTAACTGATGCACTGGAATCAGGAAAAACTTTGAATTTTATTATCGAATCAATCGTCAGGGGCTCTTTCAGTTGACTTTTCCGCGACCGAGGGATTATTAGGATCAGGACGAAAGGGAAAAAGAAAAAAGGAGAGATGGTATCAATCAGTCCGCTATAAAAGGACGAGAAAACGAGTAATCAAACGGGAGGATGTGTATGAAATCTCGTCAGCTCGGAATCAGAGAGAGAGTTGATTAGCGAGCTTGATTCATTAACCCCCGTGGATACGATGGAATAAAATATATATGTATGAGGTAGAACTGTCGCTTGCGGGAAAATTCCAGAGTTATATGTTCGATCAAGTCGGACTCTCAGCTGCGTAGGTTGATTGTGTGACAGGTGTACTGCCGGAGCTTTCACGGAAATACATAAAAAAATTAAAAAAGTTCTCTCCTACATTTGCATGTAGATATCTACGGATAATAATCCCCTTGAGCGGATGGCTGATCAATGGGCTTGATTAATTACTTGCGGGCAGTAATTAATTGAAAAAGAGTTATTAATGGCAAAGCTCGGAATAAGAGAAAGTTATTTAATTGTGGTGTTTTGACGTTTAATTTAAGTAAAAGTTCGGGGTAACAATTCACATTAGACACTCAGCTCTAGTTTTTGTAAGTCTGTGTCCCTGTTGGTTGCTAAGGAATTGCAAGTAGTCGAGCTAAGAAGCTGGGTAGGCAAAAGGAGAGGAAGAAACGACTGAGCCGGGAACGCGGTTGTTCCAAACTTGGATGGTTGTTTCTCTGTGCGATTGCGGCTCTATGAAAACTTTAAACATTTAGCCTGTCACCGTGGCTAGCTTTCGAGTAAGCACTAAAGCTGTTACACAATATAATATAATATACTTTAGTTTTTTTTTTTTCTTGTACATCTGCGTTAAGCTCTTCCGCGACTTACAGAATTTATTCTTAGGTAGTTTGTAATCGAATTTTGTTTATATAACAGTCTGTTTAATTATTCTGCCGATGGAGAACATTTTCAGTTAATTATTGAGTAACTGGTAATTGTCATTGTATTTTTTATTTAAGAATTTGTTAATTTTATTTTTAACGATTGAATAAAATTTAAAGATTCTAATGAGTTAAAGTTTATTTATTTTATTATATTTAGCTGCATGTGGGGATAAATAATAAATTTAATTAATTATAACAAAAGCAATGTTCAAAATTTGAGAAAATTTCTTTAAAAAATCTTATTGTAAGATTTGTAATATTTAAACTCTCTTGTAGGGAGACAATTGAACGACCATGCGACATCTATCGGAAATTTTTAATAATTAAAAATTAAAATGATTAAAAATTGTCAATAAACATACCAGAAAATTTTTTAATTGATTATTTTAAAAGAGAAACAGTTACATAATTTTTAATAGATTAAATTTGAAATTAGACTTTTTAAAAAGACTTTCTTTGTTAAAATAAATAAATTTTTTTTATGAAGTTAATTTTTCTATCAGTCTAACGAATACTATTTTTATTTTCCTCGAAACGAAGTTAAAATCACTTGTAAAAAATATAAAATATAACAAAAGAAGTTATCTGGCGAAATAAAAGTCTAACAAATGCCCAGTAATAACTGAAACAATTGGAAATCTCGAAGAATCATTCAAAGCTTCTTATGGAATGTTTTATAGATATAAACATAGGGTATATTTGATGAGTTTGTGTGAGTTTCATCTTTCATCTTTATCTTTTACATCTTATACTCTATCATCAGAGGTACAATCGTTACCTTGATCTCATCGTTCTTTTGTTGGGCAAGCTCTTTAAATTCTCACAATTCCATTGTCCTAATCGTCTTTAGCTTGTATATACAAAGCCCGGCTGAGCACAAAAGGCTCTGGTAGTTTCAAAAATCGATTCATCCAATTCCATCTGTTAGCAATTAAACAATAACAACAATAATTGTTAATTAACAAAGTGACTCAAAGGGTTAATTTTATATCAGTCATCTTTGTATTATTTTTAATGAAATATTATGTAATTTTGGTAATTGATATATTGGGTGACAGCAAAGCGAAATTTTAGACATTAAAAGCACTGGGGAAATTGAATAACCTGATGATGTATACGAGAAATTATATAACATGTAGTGGAAAATAATTGTTGCTTTCAAGCTGTTGCATAACAAATTGAGTGTACCAGCCGATACTGACATTCTAACCATACGATTGTATTGCGCGTGTGTTTTTCCCTTGCCGAGCTTCCGAGAGCTTGTCATTTCCCCTGCCTTCTGCTCCAATTTAACCCCGACACCCATCCGCCCTGTCCTTTGATTACTTTTAAATAACATTCGACAATTAGCTTATTCAAATTAATGTTGAATATTAAATGTCACAGCGCATTACAACCTTTTAGTCAATTTTTTCATATTTTTTTTTTCGCTTTGGTGAAACATTATTGGGATAAATGCTCCGGTATTTTATCCGTCCGCGATTTATCGATGTTGAAAGCGTTTACAGTTATATTAATTGTTCTTGTTATTATTATTATTATAATCTGGCGTATATTTAATGTGAGGGAGAATAAAGCAATCGCAGAGTTTTCGGAAAACTGTGGTTAATATATCTTCGGTAAATAAAGCTAATTCATTTACGGATTAAATTTTTTTTTTTTGTCATTTATCAACCCAATAATGGTCGGTTAAAGTTTCGTGGTACCAATTTATGGCCAAGTCTTAACTTTACATAAATATTTATTGAAACTTAACTCAGTACATGAAAAAAGATTTTTTTTTAAGCCAAATTTTTAAATTTGCATACAAATTGTTTTTAACTTAAGCTTTGATGTTGAATTACTTTTGAAGGATTCAATTTACCAAGTAATCATAAAATACTGTTTTTGTAGAGCAATAGTACCAAAAACTCCCGATGGAGGGCGCATGATCGCTAAATTCTTTCCTAACTAGAGAGTTAACTTTCAGAATATAAGTAACAAAATCAAAATAATTTTTTTGACTATTTTGGAGGGTTTAATTGTGATTGCTTTTAAGTTTAAACCAATTCTTGGATTATTTTTTGCTCGATAAATCCTGAATATTTTAAAAAATTTATAGCTCTGTTCTATTGATTCAAATTTAGACAAACTCTAGCATGCGCGACTGTTTCTTGGAATAAAAAGGTACGTGATGGGGTTCGCGAAAGCAGTACTCTCGGTAGAAAGTATAGTACGAGCAATTACGTGAAATACACCCTGCACGGTATCCCTTGTAGCTAGTTACCAACACTGGCCGGTACTTGAGTATCTATACGACATAACAGATAACAGAAACGCAATCGCTGTCGTTACTAAATTGCGCACGTCCTCCCCCGACATTGGCTCTTACACTACTGGCTCTATTCTAGTCCCCAGTATTCCGGTCTGCTCCTCGTCGTCGCTCACTGTGAGAACGAGCAATTAAGCTTGTGATGCGTGAACCCGCTCACTTGCATTCTCTCCTCTCGGTTAATATTATCAGCTCCAATATTATCACAAGTATTTTATCTCCCGAGTAAAAATAAAATAAAAGATAAATTCAAAGCAAACATTTTTACTTTTTATCTTGGATGCTCGGTCACACTGAAGAATAAAATTTAATTAAACGGGCTTGATAATTGATGAAACGACATAATTGACGATCGTTGATGCTCTGTCTGTCTGTCTGACTGTCTGTCTGTCTGTCTGTAGTTATTAACTCGAAGAAGCAGCTGGGCAAGAGCAAGCGAAATAATGCGCACACTCAAAGCACGTTGGGCGCCGTCGTCGACGTTGTACTCTGTCGAGCGTCTCTATATCTATATAGACTTAATGCACGGGAACAGAACGTTGGAACGAGCGTTCACTCGACAGGTTATCACGGGACGCGCTACCGTCACCATCTCCAGACTCTAACTCGGCTCTTTATCTCCTCTAAGCCATGTGTTTCGCTCGTATTATCAATTATCATCCTCATTATCCTCATTGTCAATTCAATTCGCTCGCTCGTAACTTCTATTAATAACAATAAGAACCTCAATGACACCCAATAAATTTAATGGATTTATATTTACAATTAGCGTGCGTGTGTGCTGTCAAACGTGATTATCATAAAAATTTATTGTAAAATAATTTAAATATTAATAAAATAATTAAAAATTTCCAAGTTAAAAATATTTAAAAAATGTGAGGAATAAATATAAGCTGAAATCGTTGACGTGAAAACAAACCCATTGGATCGAGAGTGAAATTGTTTATTGGAGCGATAATAATCGAACGATCACCCACACGCTACCACTTTTTTATTTAATATTTAATATTTAATATTTAATATCGAATAAATATTTATATAGAGAGTGTAATAATTTGTTTAATATCTAACACGTGCAGTGTTGGATAGCAAAGAAGACTTAGACAGTCGAAATCTCAATGAGAGGATGAGAGAATGCAAAGCAGGAGCGCAGATGCGGTGTCATGTGTCGCGGCCAAGGACTGTGCCACTAATTTATCGCTCCCGCTATTAGGTTACTCGTCTGCGTCCACCGCAACGGTGGTTTATGTTCGCGTATCCATGTGTACTTACTAGTCAAAGTGTTTGCTCTGCTCTCCTTATTCTGTCTTGGTCTAGTCTGTTCGCCTATCTGCTCCCTGTATGTGATACTCCTCACGTCTACTACAGTAACTGGATAAATTAACACGCCAAGATACTACGCCAGCTCAAGTGCAAGAGATACGAGTCAAGATAACGAGCCATCCGCTCCGTTCAAGAAAAACCCAAGAAAATTTCAGCCATGTGTGCGTGCGATAGATTATTATCTTTGTAATAACCAGTCTATCAAGGTTTGTTCTTGTTCATCGTGCTTTTTTTTTTTTTTTATACATTTATTTTTTTTTTTTTGTTTTTGGAGGTAATTTGATACTTTTTACGTATATATTTGCGTTACATGTTTATTGAGAGTAGAAACTACGCATCGATTTTCTTTCAAAGTCAAAGAGACTCGGAAATAATTTAAATTTTAAAATTCTTTTTATAAAAGCTTCGGATTTTTTATTCGTCAAAGCTTAATATTTATTCGAAAAAAAAATTTCATGAAAAATAATAGAAAGCTTTGTCCTTTTTTTTAAATTCTTCGTTTGCAATTTTTTATTTATCAAAGAAGCTTAACATTTAACCAAAAAAACAAGAAAAATATTTATAGAAATTTTTTTTCAAACTAAACATTGTATTTATGCAAAAGAAGTATCTTCTGGTTGAGCATTAATGTAATAAATTTTACTAAAAAATGATAAGCTGTTACAGTATTAAGCGATTTATATAGAAATATGAAGATAAATTGCGAGTTGAGACTCAATTTGAGTTGAAAGGTTTTAAAATTTAAACTTTCTATTAAGAAAGCTCGATTTTTATTTTTATTTTTATTTTTGGCTTTGATGGATTGAAAGAAAAAGTAGTTATTAAAAGGGTTTTAGTATTCACTATAGAGATAGAGATTCGCTATCGAGATTTATGTGGATGTAAATTAGCTGCCGCTTTTTGTTTATCTCGGGATATTAGAGTAAGAGCTGGCACAATATATTTCTCACTGGAGGTAAATTAAAATGAGATAATGATAATAGAGTTTGTGTATTTATGGCGTGTTGAGCCTGATATAAAAGGGAATCTCGGGGTATTTTACCGAGGTAAGCTCATTGACTCTTGGTCTCGGGCTTTGAGATCGAAAATCGGATCTTACAACTACTGGTTCTACTACCTCCACCCGGCATCAGTTGAGCTTAGTTGAGGTAGCGCCTTAGGCGGCAGACGATTGCCCGGAAAAGTATAAGAAAAGTTGGACAACTTCTTTAATCAGGAGCGAGTAAAAAAGTGCCATAAATCACGGGTGAGTTGTGTGCACCAATGCCAGATACTGTTCATCTAAAACCTGATTTTTTATTATTTTAACAAGCTTTTCTGTCTCCTGCTGGCTAACCAGCTACGACAGGTACTCGATTAAACTATATTTTCGTCCTTTTGTTCCTCTGATTGACTACAAGACAACTTTCGTTATCGTCATCATTATTCATTGTTACTTATTGAGATTTATTTTATCTTTTTAATGTTGTTCAAAATATAATTAAAAAAAAAAAAATATTTCTTATAATTTTCTCTGAGGACCAATCAGAAATCAAAAAGTCAAAAATCTTGGCCTTAGGTAATAATATAAAATTCATACAATAAAATATATGATTAAATTTGATATTACACGAAGATATATTAATTTTTTACCTCGAAAACTTTTCCAAGAATTTTTATTATTTTTAATAACGTGAAAAAAAAATTTATCCCATAAATCCTTATAATAATTCCTTAAAGTATTTTCCAGCGAGATCGTTAATCTAAATCTGATCAAGATAAAGAGCGTATTCGCGAGTAGAATAGCAAAACTTCACTGGTTGCAAGTTAATAAATTAATAAAAAATAAGCTGTGAAAGTTTAAAGTGAAATTTTAAAAACTAAAATGAATATACTGGTGAAGCTTTTTTAGTAATTTTTTTTTTTTAACTCTGTTGGCTTTTTCCAAGTATATTTACTATTTTTTTTTTTCGGGTTTCACATGTGAAGGACCGAACAATACAAGAGTACCAACATCTGGAGGCGTTGTGTACAACAGAAACCACCGGCGAGATTCGTTTTGTCTCGTCGAGCGTGAAGATATAACTGAAAACGTTGCTATGGAAGTAGACCCGGTACTTTAGCTGCACACAACTACTTAATGTTCATCGCTATCTGTATAAAATGTATATGTATTTACACGGGGTCGGTTGAAGCTTGAAGCTCGAAGCTTGCAGCTCGTAGCCTGGAGTTTTGAGAAATGGAAAATTCGCGTGGTAAGCAGAAAGCGGAAGTGCCGTGAGCTCTTTTCTGGTGGTGGCTTTTACTTCTACTTGGACTTGTACTTTTACTCTTTCGTGTTCGTCGGTATTTCCTGTGGAAAGACTGCAGATAGGGAGGAGTGAATGAGCGAAAAGCTCACCGGCATGTGTAGAGGAGCACCCTTAACGATCTCGAGGCCCTTCCCATCAATTTTAATATTACATGCAAGCAGTTGAGTTAAGCTCCGAGACCAAAGCTAGGGGAATCGCAGATAAAGACCAAAAATAAATAAAAAGGCTAAAGGTTAAAGGCAAAGGTTCAATGTAGAGAGTCTAAAAGGATGGGGTCAAGATCCCCGCGAACTTTTGACGAGATTTAAACTCTCGGCCCCACCTTTACTTGATAATCTGAAGACATTAGACTCTCTGTTGTGGGGAGTGGTTCTACTTTACGATGAAAAATCTATATTTTAAATAAAAAATAAAAACCTACCACGAGTTTTAAATAATTGATTGAATTTTTATTAATTATTAAATTCTATCCTCAATAAAAAAATGTTTAATTTAATTAAAAAATTTTTTATTAATTACTGAATAAAATATTTGATAAAAAAATTATTTTACATTTTTTTGATTTTACATTGTATGTGTAGCTCCTTTCAAAGCGACTATTCTAAATATAAAATCTTTTATCTCGTTCTTTTTCCTCAGTGTCTTCTTACCTTTGAATTTTCTCAAACTAAAGCTTTCCAGTTAAAAAAGACGCCTCGGAGCAATCACTTTTTGTCTTTGCTACCACATGTGTCCATAAAAAATATCTATATCAGTACGTTTTATTTTTTACCCAACGATAAAACGTCGGGCTTTTTTTTTACGAATAAAATATATAAGATCTGATTTTTTGCACCCTGTAGATTATAAAAAAAAATTAAATTAACTTTTTTTCTGCATATAAATTATGAGTTTATTGACTTTTAACTTTATCGAGTATAAAAATATTCATCGATTTATCCAGCGAGCGTGTATCGGCCTGTAGATTAAATTCCCCCTGATCGCGTTAATGGAAGCTGTAATGCAAAAAACCCACCCTCGTTTTTTTTCCGAGGATAATATCCTCCCGCATTTATTACGATTAAATATCAACAATAACAATCACCGCACTAAAGTTTACCTGGCAGTTTTTTAAAAAATACTTTTAATTATTTCCAAGTTGACGTTCTATTTGTTGCTTAGATTGTTTGCCTTCAGACTTGAGACTTTATAATAACATATATATATATAATATATCTAGTACAGTGTGTTTGTAGAAGTTCTTTTGTCAATGACAGGCATTGTGAGCGTTAGCTATTGATATTTGCAAACGGAAAACGATAAGCGAGCGAGAAATGGCTGATGTTGAGTGGCAAGGAGCATCCACTATTTGAATTGTCTGCGTGAGTTGTTAAAGTCGCTCGACTAGTCTATTACTTTGCCGTAAACTTCCATTATATTTGCTAAAGTCTTACCAGCTTCAAGATTTATTACACAGATAAGAGTATTTATTCTATTATGCAATACGATTTTGTTCTCATCATTATCATCAGTAGGAGTATAGTATTGCAAACACTTCTGCCCTTTTAAATCCGGACAATAAGAATATGTAGGACAGGAAATATTTAAATTGTTAATAAAAATTTGACAGTATGTAAATAATAGTCCTTTGTAAATTGATTTTTTTATTTTTAAATTTAATTATTGAAAAAAATAATAAAATTTTACTGTAAAGAAATTACTAATAAATTTACAATTAATATAATCTTTTAGATTATTTATAAAACTAATTATCAACGACAAATTTTATTTATTATACTTTGATGTAGACTGCAAGAAAGTGCCAAAAGTAAATTATCTAACTTAATTTTTTTAAACAGTGTTTAGAGTATTTACAGTCAGTCCTATAGCTTTCTTCATATTCAGTGCATTTTAGATGTGTTTCAAATGAACAAACCTACATATTTAATTATCAACATCAGACTGTACTACATGTTCTTAAGAGGTTTATAAACAAACATTCTATTTAATTTGACTCAAAATTTTTAGTTTTTTGGTTGCGATAAATTTAAAAATTAAATCAGAGATTTTATTAGTTTTCCGATATAAAAGCAGTAGTCAGGATGAGAGGAAGGAGGGCTACACGAATAGAACCCAGGAGAAACGTAGTGCGACAACCGGAAATTAAGTGCTGCAAAATAAGGTCGACTATTCTGTGTATAGGACAGAATTGTACAGTGACCACGATTCACATTGGAATTCCACTTATATTGTGCATCAGTTGACCCGATATGAGTTAAAAAGAGAGAAACGGTGAAGTGAATGATCGCTTGAATCAAGATACTGAAGCCATTCGTCCGGTGAATTTAATTCGATCTATTTTCCTCAATAAAATTCACCATCGAAGCTTAATTGTAACAGAATTGGTTGACAAACAGCCCATTTTTTTAAAAGAATTGCTTTTGAATTGTTGATAAACAGAAAAAATGAAAATAATAACGAGTTGAGTGGATTTATGTGCCGCTGTCGATGTCTATGCCGATGATACGATATATATCACGGACAAGACACGTGATGAAATAGTGGATCATTAGTGGAGCTGGAAGTGAGCTGGTATTAACGCGCCGTGTACCCGGATCGTAGATATAACGAGTGATTTGTCACGGAAACAATCAGACTGGTCCGCGTGAATAGAATGATGTATGATTGATTATTCAGCATCATCACGATCCGGAGGAATATATACCGATTTCATTGAGGATAATGACGTGACATAAAAGAGACTCACGTTTCCATTAACGCTCGCCGATTGCATCTCTTGTTGTTAGCATTATCATCATTATTATTATTATTGTTATTGCGCTGCTATTATTGTTGATTCGGTTGTTCGTCGGGTATTACAGACCACTAATGCACTGGCTTTGCATTTGAAATTCCTCAGAATTTTAGCTACAGACGTCCAATCCCGAGTTTTATTCATTTTATAGCAGTAATCAAATAACAAATGTTCATTTTTTAACCTGGCAATAAATATGGCTGACATTGATTACAATTGTAAACGAAATATCTTTTATTGATAAATATTTCCATCCACTTATTTCTGATTTATATTTTGAGTTATTTCTTCAAAATATTTATACTTTAATGTTGAATTATCTATTTGTATCAAATAAAGGTATTATTTAAAAAATTACAATTAATTACGTTTATTCATTTATCAATTTAGTGGATAAAAACCTGCTGAGACCCGTGTATTGGCGCCAATACCTTACATATACTTAAAAACCCCACCCCAGATACGTACTTAAGTTTTCCGTCTAAAGATAGCGCTAAATTTTCATACAACGAATTTCTTTTTCAAGATATTTTAATTTTTAAGTTTAAAAAAAGTTCTTTTGAAAAATAATGTAATGCATTCAGCAATTTAGTGCTTGATATTGCTCATTAAAATAAATGTTACAGTGAATTTAAAAGCATCCGCTTGACATTTTCTGTGACAGTCTGCCGAGAAAAGTAAAATAAAACTAAAAACAAAAATAGTAAGAGACATTGATGTTTACGTATCTAACGAGCATAAACTTTGTACATTTTGATGTTGTTTGAGCGACATAGTCGAGGGGCTGACATTGTAACAGCGGAGACGAACCACAACCCCTCAAACCAACCATCCGCGTCACTCTATCCTACCACTGGTGGGGGGTAATCCAGAAACTAAGATTAAATGAACCGAAAGGATGCAAGGCTGCTTCGTAATGTAACCACGAGTACGTGATTCACGGGCTTCCGATTAGATATTCTCCTTGTAGCAGTAATGCGCTCAAATTTGATTCTTTCCAAAAATTCACACTTATATTTTGTAATGAGAGCAATTATAAGACGTCGTTTTGTTACTTCTCGTGGCGTAAACGGCTGAATAGTAAAATTGATCAAAATTAGTTGGGAGTTTTTTGGGATTGTAATCCCTTAAGCCCACGGTAAGCTTACAGTTTTGTCTCTAAGCCCGGGTATAACATTACGGTCCTTAAGTTTACGGCTCTGCGTTAACTCGATGTTAAATTTCTTAAATTATCGGTGTAATTTCCTAAATTACAGCGTAATGTTTTTTAAAACGATTTTAGAATTTATTTCTCGGTATGTATAGGTGGTAAAAGTCTTTATATTACAAAAATTTCATTTCGATCTGAAAATAAAAGCGATAATTTAGCTCGGATTACCGAGTACCTGGAATTCACAGAATTTCACATTGAGCGAAAAATAGTGCGGTGAATAAAAATGTTTGGAGAAAAAAGAAAGCTTTAAATCTTGGATTCTACAATATAGATATCTGTATATAGCAGAGCTTTCAGCTTTGAATAACGTTTTTAAAAAATGTTTTTAATAGAAAATATTTTTCAATAGCCGCGACGTTATGCCGTTTGTATGGTTTTAGAAATAGCGTGTGGTTTTATTGCAATTATCCGAGGTATGGTCTCTTTTCCAGCCCCTTTTTGCACACCACTGCAGTGAAAAAATATATACACATAAAAATTCGAATCAGATAAACGATCTTCCTTTTTAAAACTCTTGGTATTCGATGACAGAGAATTCATATTTCCGTCAATTAAAAAAAGCAAAAAAAAAAAGATCCTTTTGAGAGTTGTGTTCGAGAAATGCGAGCACCTGTACACTGGAATTTTATTTGGCAATTCGACAAACATTTTCTGACACGCGTAACAATGTGGTGCACACAAAAATACTCCAAAGAGAAACACTTGCGAGTTTTAGTTAGTTTTTTTTTAATATATATATTTTTTAGTTAACTTTTTTCTCACGTTCGTGATAAAAAAGCTTATAGAGAGAGTCGTGGGATAGACTCGCGGTGATGCTAGAGAGCAAAAAAGAACATTGTAACAATAATAATAATGACGATGATAATAATAATAATAATAATAAAGAGGGAATAAAAAGGGAAAAAGGTTTAGAAATATTAGGGTACGGCACGCTCGCGTCGAAATTACTATGGCCATTTTCAGCGAAACGACCTTTGTCGGCGGCCCAAGTGAAATATTTCTCGCCGTGGAATTTCGCTCCAGGAATAATGGGCTTCCTCTCCACTCACTATTTCTGTCGTTCTCTCTCGCTCTTTTACCGGCACCCAGCTTGCAAAAGTACATATTTATACGAATATATATAAGCTCGGTGCATCTCTCCGGTCTAGTCTGCACAACTATGCACACCATCGGGAACAACCTCCCGAACATACGCCAGCGGAGTTTTGATCGATGCGTTAAACTTGTACTTTTCATTCGTGTCCGAGTAGCGCGAGTTTAACTGCTAATCGTGACTGGAATATCATTGCATCATTGTTGCTCGAGTCCCTGTTATTCCAAACTCCGGCTATTTCTCCACTTACGCCCAAAAAATTAAACCAAATGCGGCATCATGTTTCCTTCGTTTTTGTATCTATATATATTTACACTATTAATTATACAAGGTAGTTTTTATTCTTGAATTCTTCCAACACGGCTCTTCCGGAGCTATTATACATTCATGTACACTTGAGAGTTCCTGCATAATAACGGTCTGGAGAAAATTTTCGAGATTCCATTAATAAATTATTGGGAATTAAATCCGCAATGCGGCCAACTTTCCAGATGGAAAGAGCACTCTGGTGTATAGATAATACGCTTGTAAACTATCGAGTCGATGGACTTTAATACACACCCACACATCGCCGTATATTGACTACACTCGAGAGCCGAGATGGACAGAGTATAAAAGAGAGACATACTTATGTTGACAAATGGTAACTTGTGACTAATCTTAAAAATAAATAGTGAGAATACTCATCGCTGATGGTTATAAATAAACAGATTTACAATTAATGAGGATTTGATTACAATAATTATTATCATTAATTTAATTCATTATCTTCTTCAATACGATTATAAATAACAGGAAAAAATTTTACTGCTAAATGCTTATCGTGTAAAAATTTTTTTTTTTTTTTTTTTTTTTGATTAATTAAAGCTTTAAGTAAATTTAAATAGCTACATAATTATTTATTATAAATTTATTTATTCAATAAATATTCATTTAATTAAAATAAATTAAGGCTAGAATTAAAAAAAATTTCCATTTTACATAAAAAAAAAGTCAAGTTGTGAGTGAAGTAACCTCCCACATTGTGGATAAATGATTTAGTAGGTGTTATTTTACACAAAAGTAAATCCCCATTGAGGTCGAGAGCGTTAAAGTGAATAGAGGTGTCGTCGGGCAATCGATCTCAAGGATAAGCCACGGAAGTAACAACAATCTCCCGAAGATGGAGAGAGAAAGAGATCAGGGTCTCTCTTGTTTGGTCTGCTCGACGCCGGAGATGCTACTCTGACGTCTTTGCCACATTTTGGCATCACCGGCTTTCAGGCAATCGCGTTAATGGACCCCGGCTATGTCTAAAGTCTTCGTCTAAGATGACAGAGTCCCCGGGGCGAGCTAATAACCCAGACCTAACACCAACTCGCTTTACTTAGTATCGCGTCACTTGTCATTTTGTTCTCAATAATTTAATAATAATAGTTACTTAAATTCCATTTTTTATTTATTATAAATTCAGGATATTTTCCATCGGAAGTACCGCAATATTGAGGGGCAGATTAGCCAGGTCGGCTTTTGGTCAAAGCTTTATCAATATTAGAGCAATGGCTACTAAAATTTGCAGCTGATGTCTTCCTATTCGATAATGTTGTACTCATTGTGGAAATTTTAATCAGGTAATCAGGTAATCATAATCTCATTAGGGATTCACGATGAACCACTTTTGGTCATCAATGTTTCATTATTCCTCTAATGTAAGATTAAAAATTAGATTATTTATTTATTTATAATTCTCATGGAGACAAAAGCGTAGTGTTTTATTATTTATACGTTGTTTAATATTTATAGAGAATATTATTACGGTAATTGGACAAAGCAGCCAGAATTGCAATTTCATTGAATTTCTACATTTTCATTTTTTTTTATCGAGCTTTAGAATAATATAAAAATACATATTTATTCAAACATAAAATCAATCAATAATAAAAAATATAAATAAATAACATTTTGTTCAGTATAAAAATAAAAAAAAAAATTTTTTTTTGTTTTCTTTATTTAAAAAAAAACAAATAATTTATAAATTAAAATAAAAATAAAAAATATTTTTATTAAATTTACTTATTTAAGGCAATGTAATCTTAAAAATTTTTTAACTGTCTCATAAAAATATAAAAAATAAACGATATAAATCAATGTTTCGATTTTTCACGGGTATGAAAATAAACAATCGATTTATTAACACAATAAAAGAGGTATTATAAAACTTGAATTGAACAGCTAGGATAGAAATGAATAATTTGGCATTGTTAGTACAAGCGGATTATTTTTTATAAATGAAAATGTATAATTTTTTATTGTATTCTCTTGCGAGGTGAGAGTAGAATAATTCACCGAAATTTATAGAGGATTGAAGGTGTATTAAATCTCAATAGGTTTGATAGAATTTCATGGTTTATGATGCAAAAGCTCGGATGTATGAAAGAGGTGTATGGTATATGATATATATTTGCTTATGATACCGAGTCTATGAGCCTCGTCGACAGAATAATACTTGGTAGGTTTGCGGGTGTATAACAAGGCGCGTTTGCCGCCTCCAAGTATACAGTGAATACAAGCGCATAGTGTATTATCCAAGTTAGTCACAATTATGAGCGAGCAACCCATGCGTCTACGGATATACAGATATACCTATCACTTCATATGTGTATCTATGTTTCTATATATGCGCTTTTCAACTCGTACATTATATAGTTGTTTCAGTAGCTGAACATCCACCCGTGTAGTTTTATAATCCTCTACAACATTTCAAAGTTATAACTGCATGGATAAATTTATATTTTGTTAGAGTTATATACCCCGGTGCTAGCCCCGAGCATTTATTGTGCAAAACTCATACGTACGTTGCATCAAAGACAATCTAAATTTTTATCTTTTTTTATTCTACAATATATATTATTTTTCTACAACTTTACTATTTGCTTATCAACTTTTTTTCAAGCGTATCAGGTCTCACAGGCTTCAAAGTTAAAGTATTGATTGATTGGAGAGTTAATTTTTTAACAAAAAAGAAAATTAAAAAATAATTTTTATTGCAATAATTGCGATTAAAAATATTTTTTTTTTTTTTTTTTTTTTTTTTTTTTTTTTATGCTAATAAGAGGCAATATGTTGTCTTAACTTTAAATTTAATTTATAACGATCAAAGTCAAAGGAAAGAATAATCGAGTGGCCCCGGCTCAGCTCTTGAAACTTAATGACCATTGAAATTGACGACGCGCAATTTTTTCTAAAGTTTAGTATCCCAAGAAATAAATTTGCCGGTAGAAAATTAAAATCCATGAGTCAAGAGCTCGGATAAATTCTTGACTGGAGTAGTCATGAATTATTGAACAGGGAGATTTAGATGGGGACTTAATTTAGGAATATTAAATATTAATGATGGGAGAGCTGTAATGAAGCAGCAGAAAAAGGAAGTTTATGAAAAGTTATAAGAGTTAATTAATGATAGCCTTAAATATTTGGTAATTCTCCAGTGTTAAGTCGTCTAACGTATCTGATCGCAACGGTGGTCCGTCGAGAAAAGTTTAAACTCCGGGGCGCCACTCACCGAAAGTTACTCAAGAACAAGAACAAGGAAGCTGTTCCGCGCAGAGCTCAAAAGGTAACAAAAAATACCGGGAACAAGAACAGGGAGTGCCAGGACAAATTAAAAAAAGGAAAAACCAGAGAACATAAAAGAAGAGCCGGTGCGAATGTAGCCACTCGTGAAAGCCCCGGCGTAGTGTTTGTCTTTGGAGAATGGTGAGAGGTGTCTGTGAGGGAAGAAAAGAGAAAAGAGAGCGAGTTTAAAAGGCAAGAGGAAGAAACTGGCTGGAAATAAAATGAATATGCATTTCACAAGTCTCTGCGGTAATGGTTCGATGTACAAATGCTGAGCTCGGGAGGTGTCATGAATACTGCTAGCTGGAGACTGGAGACCACCCGTCTTTCTCAAACGGAAACTGTCCATACGTCGCTGATGAAAATAAAAGCAATCGTGTTTATAAATAAAACTTCCGAGTGAATGAAATTAAATACAAGCTAGAAAAAACAGAATATACAAAATGGAAAATATAAAATGAAATCTAGAACGGGGCATGATAGAGAGAGCCAAATAAAAAGCTACACTGGAGAAAATAATATACATTTTGTTTTCGAATATTTATTTTTCTACTCGGTAAACAATAGTGTATATTAAATTTGTATTTTGATATTTGTTGACAGTACTTGAAAAGTTCACCTTGTCAATCTATGTACGAGGCTGATATAAAAAAAAATCTCTACGCTTCACATCCAATTTATATTTTTCAATTTCTAGTTTTCATCCTGGAAATTTAAAAGAAAAATATCAGAGATTACTGATAGAAACTCCCGCTGTACCCTTTTAAAGTCTCAGGATTTACAGGATTCAAGGTGTAAATTGTAATATTTCGAGTTGTCATAAAAGTAGGACGGGATTTACATGCTTTGCTTTGAGAATTACTTTTCCAGTTTTCGTCAGAAAGCTATTTCGATCGAATGAGAAAATGTGGTTCAGTGGGTGCGGAAAAGTTTGCACTGGAAATCAGGTGAAAGTTGTAAAGCAGAACCAGTATTGCAGATTTGAGATCGACGATTTCGGATGATCGTAAAGTTCAATGCGCTATTGAACCAATCAATACGAATACGGATGGAAATACGGGTCTAACTGGAGACTGGACTGATACCCAGTTCCTAGTTTAAAGGATAGTATCCTACACAGGTACTTTTTGTTTTTGCTTCTCCAATCTGTTGAGTAGGGTTGCAATAAAAATAGTTTTTTTTTTTTTTTTATTTTAATCATAGAGGAATTTAATTCTTTTTAAATTAATGCATTAATTGAAATAAATTCTAATAATTTATTTTTTGTAAAATAAAAATGTAAAAAATTAAATATTCCGGAATTGTGTTGCTGAGCAAGGAAAAAGTGGCAACTCCTACCGTCCAGAATGAAATGTCATGTTAGAGGACGTGTGTGTAGGTAGATGTGTGTCACTGTAGAGGAAACTCTATCAAACTACACCCTCCCAGATACAGAGATATTGATAGGATCGGAGATGGGACGTACGAGAGCTCCAGCAGTGGATAGCGAAGATAGTATGGATGACGGGATGAAAATGGCTCGTAAAGGTTTTGCCCAGCAGGAAAGAATAATGCGGCGGATTCGTTTTAAATCTATCAGCGAAGAGCGAAGACGATATAATACCAATGGCTGTTCTAGAATGAACACTCGTTATTCGTAAACCCCAGACGACGTTGATCGATTCAATGTCTACTTCCTATTCCGAAATAGTGTTGACATTTTTAACGATTTATTCCAACTGTTTCGACGGATAGAGTTTCATTTTCACTCTATCATCCAATTTCACTCCGTCACTCGAAATAATAAACTCTGATTTTTCCTCATTTAAATATTATGCAGAAATTTATTTTCATTACCGCCCAAGTCTCCTGATCATTTTCTTTACGGTTATTTCAGTGATGAGATTACTAAATTTCAATTTAACTCGGATTTTTTTCTCTCCGTTACACGCAAGTTTCTTCCTCCTCCTTCTCCTCCTCCTCTCTCTCCTCATCGTGGCAGCTTTCCGGCTTTGGCGCTCGACTTCCCTTATTCTGATTATGCTTACGTGGAAATAAAAAGTCTATTGACTCACAAACCTCGTTACTTTCTTTCCTTTTTTCTCCATTATCGCTCATGCAGCCCAACAAAAAATAAAAAACTATTATAATACCAACAAAGTACAGCGCTAAATAATTTTATTTCAATTTATTGCTTCTTATTTTTCCCTTTACTTTTTCAATATCGGTTAATTTAGTTCTTTGGGTCATTTGCAATTTACTGAGCACTTAATCGAGCCGAAAAATTTCCTCCTTTTCACACAATAATTGCCGGTAATTTAAATTGCTGAAAATAAAAAAGTTATTACACTCTGACGGAATTTTTCTTTTATTCTTGTAATAAAATATTGAAGGGCTGAAAAATAATTTTTTTAAAACGGTCTATTAAGATTATTTGAGTTTATCTTTTTTTTTCTCCCCTCAGTCAGTCGCCGGGGGCTTTAATTTTGAGTTAAATCTGAGTAAGAGAAATAGTTTAGACATTGGAGGCAACCGTACCATCCGAGTCTTGCTCGTTTAACCAACTGAAATGATTTCCCAGCAGATTCTACCGGTATAGAATATAATATATAGATATATATATATATATACATAGACAGCTCCAGAGACTCCCGCTGAAATATGAAACTGCGGCAATATGCAGTAAAGAGCCACGAGTACAACCACTCTTGTTTCCAGCCACCAGCCACTCGAATCACCAGACGTCTCGGCAACGCCTGCTGCGCTAATAATCCCCATTTAAGCGCGATAATATCAACATTTCAATGGGACATGTCTCTTTGTCTCACTAAATCTCACTAAATTTACACAATCGCACCTATTAATATAATAATAATAATAATTATTATAATTCTGTTTGATTTCAGAAATGCGATTGACTAGGACGACAATGAAATTCCGAGATCCGCGCAAGCTGCGATAGAGGTAACCAGATATTCTTGTTGTCTTGTTATTATGCTAATGAATTTATTATTATCACTTATCATTATTCATTATTCATTATGCCAGAGTAATAAGAGGGGCGAATGCATTGAATTATTACTCTTTAAGTATCCGAAGCCAAAGCCCTCGGGAGGATCTTAATCTTGTTACACTCCGCGGTGAGCTAGTGAGGTCTTGGCGAAAACTTTGGAGTTGCTGGAAAATTGGATGAAAGCTTTCGTCTAAATGTTGTTACACTGTAGTTAAAATAAACCACATAAGAGCTCCGTTTTATTAGATTAGAACTAACTTTATTTAATTCACCTCCTTTATTTACTGCATTAACTCACTCTGGCGAGGGAGAAAAATTATAATTACAATGATTTTACCGAGTTTTTTTTTTTTTAATTAATCTGGTGCGTAAAATAGGACAGAAGAGAAGTTTTAATTAAAAAATTTTTAAAACAGTTGTCTCTGCAGGGCATCTCAGGAATTTCTCACTGTTTTTGAGCTTAAAATGCTTAATTTTTAATTTGAGTCGAAAAATTTTTAAATTAATAAATTTTACCTGATTTAAGATCATTTTTATTTATTTATTTTTTTTTTTAATAAATAATAATAATTTTTAGAATTTTTTATTATTGAAAAAATCATTAAAAAAATTGTTTTTTAATTTTTTTAATTAAATAATTTCATCAGAATTTTCTTTACCCAAAAAGTGAAATTAAAAATGATTGACATCCAATTATAATTTTTGGTGTTTAACTTTTGATTAAGCGGTAAAAAAAATGAATTGGTTAATTTAAATTTGAGTAAATGTAAGCAGAAGTAAATGAAATGAATGGTTTTTCGTTTATAGAAAGGGCAAATTTGAAAGCACTTGGAAAAATAGTAAATAAGAGGTGAAATAAATAAAGAAAAAAAAGTAGAGTAAATGGAATTTGCGTTGACACGTAACCCATTGAAAGCAGTAGTTGCATAACGTCAAAGGATTTAAAGTTAGTTGAGCCGTGGAAATGAAAATGCTTTTTCCCGTGCAATCACTTGAGTCGCTGTTCCCTGTAAAAGCACTCGTGATATCAAGACTGTATAATGCTCGTGTCACACTATCATTGCCCCATTATGCCTCCGCAGGAAAAAACGATCTCGCAAATATACACATTTCCATCATGTTTTTTATTCTAACTGGAATTAAGCCGTAAAAATAAACAACAAAAACAAAGTAAGAAGAAGAGCTTTGAATAAAAAATTTTAATGCTTCAGAAGCTACTATTTCTAAGCAGCACATGTGTTTTTGTGCATAAGCTATTGGCTTTCACTTTGACGGCGTGTTTCTTTGTTTTAATTTTTATATTTATATTTATATATGGAGCAAGCTTGTCTTCAGTCGACAGTCTGCTCCATAGAGAAAACTCGAGTAGACTTAGACTTGCTGTACACATTACTAAATAAAAGACTGCGATATGTAGATAAGTATTAAGGTCTACATAAATATGAGTTGAATATTTCTCCAGGAAGATATTTCTTGTGTATGTATTTATCTAAAAAGCCGTGAATTATACTAACAGAAAGAGATGTAGTCTATGTCATGAATTATTAATATTTCCTTCCTATTTTCTTCGGAAAAAAAAAGAACTAGAATAATAAATAAATAAATGAAAAATAATGGAATTGAAAGCAGATGAATTCCAAGGTATTGTCATAAATAATAAATAATGAAAGAAAATAAATTTCTCGAAGGTTGCAGGAGAGATGATTTTTAGTTTTATTATTTTATCATTTTCTTGGCGACTATTGGTCGTAAGGGAAAATCAATCTAGTGGGATCGCAAGCGGGAAAATAGACAACGGGGTGTAAAATAAAAAGCAAAACACAAAAGAACCGATCGCCGTACTTTAATGCCATAAAACACGGACTAAAATCGATACCGTTTTTCCAGAGGGTTTTAAATTCCAGTTACTTTTTCTGCATAAATATTCACCAAATTGGAGTTTATTTTTCGGGACAGGTCGGGGAGCTATTTCTAATTAGACTGTGTCAATTAACAACATTTCTACAGAGACGGGACAATGAGAGAGAAGACGAGTGACTTGTAATTGGAAATAGAATTAATGCAGTTAACATACCCGAGGAGAGTATAAGAGGGAGGAGGGAAGAAGGTTTGTTACATTGGATGTGCATTCAGGAAGTTGTCTGTTTAAATGTGGCTTTACTACGAGTAGGGAGTAGTCACGCTATTCCGTACTGTGTCTTTATAAATAATACATAAAAACATGTGTGTCTCATCTTTGTAGCTGTCATTGTCGCTCTGGTACTCCCACCTCTGCTCACCGCATTTGTAACAAATATTCATACTACACTCTACATAGGTAAGCTCGTAGCTCATTTACATGGCACGTCAGCTCAAAGTGTGAGGTTAAATCTTGCCAGAAGAAGGAAAATGCCACGGCGAATTTACAAACTCTTCGTGTGGAGTTATTACTTAAGCTACACAAGGTATCATATGATTATTTTAATAGAAATGTATAAAATATTTTTTAACTAAAAAAAAAAAAAATTTTGAAGAATTTTAATTTAATAAAAAAAATTTATTTTAATCGTTGTCAAGGTTAATAAAAAATATTTAAAAGTTTATAAAGCTGTTTAAAATAAATTTAATAAATCGTTTTAATATAAATTATTTTGTTAAAGGTTAAAAGAAAAATTATTAAAAGGATTTGAATAAATGTGATACTTTCAGGAGTTTGAGCGCTTTGATGTACAGATCAGGGGAATAAAAAGGAAAACGGATAGTAATAATCGAAGGGGTAGAACGGAAAGTGGCAGCGGAAGTAGAAAAGCAGAGCTTTGAGAGGCAAAGTCCGAGTTATCAAAGTGAGCAAGCAAAAGAGCTTTAGCTTTAACATTTGATGAATTGAACCGAGTAAAACCTCAAGCTCTGGCTCAAGACTTTACACTTTTTATCCGAAATATATATCGAGATATTATATAACATTTCTTACGTTTTTTTGGCTTTATTATTATTCGCTTTCTGGAGCAAGTTTTCACGCTTCCCTCGCCGCGACTCGGTAATATCCCGAGTCATTTTTCAGGGAAGGGAAATCGATCTGGAGCCCCGCGGCGTGACCCGAGCCCCGAGCTCCGGAAGCGATCAGTGCTCGTTCGAAAAGCGAAAGCTCAGCCAACTAGTTTATTTCTCTTTGAAATATCTATATCTATATATTTTAAAAGAGTAATATCAATGATAATAATAATAATAATAACAAAAAGGATTCCTCTCTTTCATTTGCTTCTGGAGGTGTCTGAGTGGTAAACTGACACGCGGCCGCTTGAGCTTGAGCTTCGTCTCGATCATCAGAATGCCAGGAAATGTGAGCCTGGAAAATCTTGAAAAACGATCCAAAGTTACCTTCATTTCTCACCGGGATTCATAACCCAAAGCTCGCTCGCTACATCGCTCTCAACTACATCCAAACTCAAACTAAAACTCCTACTCCTGTTCCCGGCTTCTGTCATGCTTTATTACGTCCAGGTATCGAGGCAAAAAATTTACCGTTTATCATTTTTCTCTACTATATTTCTCAGCTACAGCAAAAACCATTCAAAATTCCTGTATTATGAGCGTGCTTAAGCTTTCCTTTTTTTTTTTTATATGAATAATTGCCCCCTGCTGCTCGTCACCTTAACATGCCAAAAGTAAGTAAGCGAGCTTGATGTTAAAACGGTATGAATAACAAAAACACGGCTGAGAGGTATAACAAATGTCAGATAATTGTTATTGTTTTTTTTTTTTAATTTAATTAATTTTGACATTAATTTAAAGAGTAATAATATTATTGAAAATATCAATTCAAAATTTTTAAATTATAATTTTTATACACACAAAAAAAATTAACTTGAATCAAGAATTTTTTTGCTTAAATTAAGAAGCTGAAATTCTTCAAAATTATTTACTTGACTAAAATTTTTTTTTTTTTTCTTTGCAACAATTATTAAACACCAAAAAAAAAATTGAAAAATTAAAAAAAAAGCGCGTTTAGATTTTTCGAGTACTTATTCATTCACTCCATCAGCGAGAATATGAGCTTTGTCTCCGTCGCTTCTGAGAGAGAAGGACATAGAGGGTAAAGTTGGAAGCCGGCCAAAAATTACAGAAGCTCCGCTCGGAGCCGAGGAAAACTCGGGAAAAGAGAAAAGGAAAAGTTCATAAGGTACAACCCGTTTCTGATGTTAGCTTTCTATATCGGTTCACCTAGCTCTCGTCTCATCTTCTCTATTTTGTCCCAACCCCTTCTTCCTCTGTACACTCCCACGCCGAGTCACGTGTAGATACAAACACTCAAGGAGTACCCGCGAGATGTTTGCCTCTTCTCTACCCTCAAACTCTGCTTCTACTTCTGGTATTTGAAACTCCTCTATTTTCAGCGCCTTTTCCACTTGCAATTTTTCTTTCACAATTTTTCGTACGTGTCGCCACATATGAGAACACACACACATTTTCGCCCTCGTATAAATGTCTGTTTGGAAAATATATTTAAATTGGTGAGAAAATGACACTATGTATATTATCTGCACCGGCAATATTCCCCATTCGCCTGAATTTGAATAAAAAAAAGCTTCTCTTTAATAATAAATACACAATACATATAAATGTATTTCATTATTTTTTAAAACAAATTTTAAACTATTATTTTTCATTCGCCAGCATTTTTCGTTATCAAAATAAATGTTATAAAAAATAAAAATATTTCCCGAGATAAATTTCAGCCACTAACGATATTTCATATCTTGTTTACTATTTTTTTTTATCGAAGTGTTTTTATAAAAAGACTTTTATATATATATATATTTTTTTTTTTTTTATTTTTTCAACCAGAAATTCTGATGGCGGATCCGATGTGGGTGCTTACGTCACGATACAAAGCCGCTTTAGCTGTAGAAACTGAGACACGTAAACAGACGGCGATAGTGAGTGAATAAAAGAGTTACTTGCTAGAACGAAATTGTCGCAAAAAGTGAACTATATACATTAAATTCAATGAAATATGTCCGCGTGAGTGTCCTTTTATATAGAATGTGACGAATGTGCTGGCTGCGGTTCTGTTTCTGCTGAGAGTTACTCGATATATCTCACGTCGAAGGAGCTAAGTGCTCGGAAACTGCTACTACTACTACTACCTCGATAAATATTTTCGACGTAACTGAAACCGAGTTTGACAAGTCTTTTTGATTGATCGATCTTTAAGATAATACTTTAGTTAATTTTATCCACTCTTCATAAAACTGAAGTTGCTAATGTACGTCAAATATCTAAAGAAACTTCGATGACGATATACTTATCGAAATTTATTTAATATTATTATTAAAATTTTTTTTTTATCAGTGATTAAATTAATAAAAAAAAAAAAAAAAAGGTCAAGATTTTCTTTATCCTCAGGAGAGATCCTTCACAAGGAAGCTATTCCAAGAATGCAAATACATATTTCATATGAATAGAAACGTCAGGTCCTTTTAAAAATATCCAATGACGACACAAATAGTATCTCCAGTCTGTGGAACAAAATTTATGATCCTTAGGGATGGATGTGTGCTGGAGAATCCTAGAGAAACCAGCCACAAGAAACAAGATACTCATGTTTTCCTTCGTTTATAATTTTTCATGTGTAAAAAATCTAAATGCGGGGTTGTTGGCTTCCCTTGGCTTCTTCTTTCTCTCTGTTGTTGTATTTATACTTTAGTGAGGCTGCATTTACCGGAATATTAATAAAATAGCAAGTGGAGTGAATACGTGGAGAAAGCTTTTTCCCTTTTACTCCGTCCCGTATCGTCTCAGCTTTCAGGCTTTTCAATTTACTAAGTTTTCTGCGTATTCTTCCCACTATATTACATTTAGACCGCTCTACATTCAATATTCTATTTTGTACAGTGTGCTGTTATATTAACCGAAATATATGTATGGATGCATGGCAAGTAGCGCTTCCTATACACACTCTTAAGTAACGGAGAGGTGAATAAAGAAGCGAGAAGCTTTTACCATCCCCGTAAATGTCAATCCAATTTATTAAGTCACTCAAAATGCAACTTGACGACAATCTCGCGGATTTTGACACACTGGCAGTAGCCTGATTTTTATTTCCTCCATTCTTCCCGTCTATTTCATTTCGTTTCATTCATTTAATCCCATTTTATCTGAAATTTATTGTCAATCTGTATTATTGATTCGCTCGGGCAACTGTTAAATTTATTCGCTGAAAATAGTCAAAATAACAGCTTTTGTCTAGCAATAAAGAACGCTCAAAGTAGTGACATAAATGATGACGAAAATTAAATTGCGGAGCTTGAATCGTGGCTGCTGGCTGCTGGCTGCTGACTGCTGACTCACAGTAAGGGAAGGGGAAGAAAGAAATGAAAATTTAGTCCTTTGAATTTTCAATTTCCAATTTGTGAAAAACCTCGGTAAAATGTCACAACAGCGTTTCGCGGAACGAAATGGAAGGGGAGGGGGGTGTGACGCGACCTCGTTCGAGCTCCCGCGGGGCTTGATTCATGAAACTTTTACGACTGTAATATCAGTTGCGTCGACAGTCTGCACATCAATGTCCTCGAAACTGCTCCGTGGTAGCGTTGATTAAAAATGCTTTGTGACGATAAAAATAACCGATTTTTATAAATAAAATCCCAGTTTTGGGGATAAATTCTGCTTAAATATTTAAAAACAACTGTCAAATAATAAATAAAATAAATACAGGACATCTTGATGGTTTAACTCAAAGCGGATCACATGTTGTAATTCTATAATCAATATTTTTAATCAAATAAAATTGATTACCGAGCCACATTGCAAATTGGACATATTTTTTTTTTTTTTTTTTTTTTTTTAATTACATACATTGCTGGAATATATTTACTCGACTGTTGCCGGTAATGAAAAATTCAAATAAAATTTATGATTGCAAAGGTAAACAATTTCATGTCACAGAAATATGTCCGCATTTGCTAGGTACTGGACAAAATATAAGGGATCAATTATTTACGCGCATATTTTCCGATGGATAATTATTTAATAAGAGTGGAATTTTGATTAATTATAGATGTAAAAGCCAATAGGCGACATCCAGAACGGTATTTCGCTTCTGGATTACAGAACAATAGAAGTAGTTGGAGGTATTGATGCTTTTGAATTATTTAATCAATCGTAAGCGGATAGAGATAAAGTGATCTATAGAAAAGTTTTAGATATTACTTTTTTTTTTTTTTTTTATATTCGTATTATATAAAAAATGATTAATCAAAAAACCAACAACAAAAATTATAATTAAACTTGTGAGAAATTTAATTTCTTACAAAAAAAGGTCCTTTACTCAAAATTGATATTTTTCAAGACATAAATCATTAACTTTTTGTTAATTCAAAATTTTTAAGACTTGTCAAGCCAAACTCCTCAAATAGAGCCTGCAGGAAGGATTAGTATTCAAAAACGAGTTACTGGAGTTGATGAAGAGGCTCGTTGTTGATGTGGGAGTTAATGGCAGAAGTCAGGCAAGTTTAAGGAGCTCCTTTCCTTCCCTCGGAGCCTCTACTTAGCCCGAGAACGTAAACTGGCAACGAATGTACATGAGAAGAATGCGTTGGAAGAAGCAGAGGCGGGACACATGGGATGTGATAAGGACTCGGTAAAGGAAGAGGATGCCCATCTTGATTTATATTAGGAGCCAATTTCCTGGGTGATTTTTCCTGTTTCCTGTCTCAACTCTCCGAGTCCTCCGTTTGTGTCCTTCCTTCTGAGCCCGACATCGGGAATCCCTCTTATTCTTTTCTCTTTGGCTTTTCTTATATCCATCTCCGAGCTCCCGCGGAATATGTACTTTATTCAAACTTGATTACGTGTTACGGCTTCACTGCCTTCTTTTCAATCTACCACTTCCAATTTCCGACCGATATTACCTCCTATGTCGGTGTCATAAAAATTTCACTGACGTCACTGAAATAATATCATCCTGGGATTTATTTTCTCACCTCGACATATATAAAAGGTGAGTATAAAAGTATACTCTCCATCAAACACCGGGTTTATAGCCCTGGAAAACCGCTAAGTAAATGAAAAGGTGTCTGAGAGCAGAAAACACAACACTGATGGATGGAAAATCTCTTGAGATATATATTACCGATCGATTATTTTATTAGTAATTGTTCAGTTTCACTCCTTGCAATATTTCAAACCATAAAAAAATGTATTTAAAATTTTTTCTAACAATATTATCAAAAAAATTTATTTTCAAAAGCTCTAAAGCAAATTAAAAAATCAGTTCAATATATTTTCGAATCAAACAAGCTGATGTGTAATTTATAGTGACGTGAATAGAAAGGAGGCGGAAAAGGAGGAAGATCCTGATGATGAAGAGTGATGAATTAAATTGTAATATTAGTTTGATTAGGAGGTAAATCCAAATTAATGAGAC
The DNA here is from genome assembly GCA_000956155.1 of Cotesia vestalis. NCBI lineage: Eukaryota > Metazoa > Arthropoda > Insecta > Hymenoptera > Braconidae > Cotesia > Cotesia vestalis. Next base: position 12,223 of record JZSA01002888.1, on the reverse strand, counting down.
AGGCGCCATTGTAGGTAGCTCAGTGGGATGTCCGAAGTCTCCCCGTCGTATGTCCGAAGCTCTCGTCCACCTGCTTGCATACAAATGGGATAACAAGCCGGAGCCTGAGCAAACAGAGGCTGATTGCGTGTACCTAACCTCTGGCATCGAGGAAACACCAGCGGAGCGGTACCAATCAGGCGGGATGGATGGATGGATGGATGGAAGGAGGCATGAGGGTAGCGCCGGTGATAAGCACGATCCGATGGTAGTAACTGATGGTCTGTATTGAGAATTGACTTGACATGATGCTTATTCGCAGTACGCTCTGCATGATCCTCATCCTCATATGATATCGCCCCATTCCATTTCATCGTGTATAATGTGAGGATGATCACCAGACAAGGACACTTGTGTGCCGTTTGCTTCAAGAGGATCCACGCGATTAAGTCAATTGCCCTACCTAACATTGCCGCCCCCCCGCCCCCCCACCGGTCCGCCGGCCTTCGAGAAATAATTGCCAGCCTGCCTCAATGACTGCGGGGCTGCTGAAAATTACCGAGCAGCAGGAGGAGGAAAACGAGGATGAGAACGAAAAGAAGGAGAGAAGGGTTATTATTTCGGTAGCTGGCGCCTTTGTCGAGTCCCAAGGGCTCTCGGGTCGTTCTAAGTTGACGTAAACCTCTTGTCTGTTGATTTATTACACGGGTAAGAGCTAATTAGTTGCATCACTTGGGCTGGCACGTACACACGGGTCATGTGCTAATATAATAGTCTATAGTACACAATGTGTAGGATAATATAATAGGTGTATGACGTCACTGAACCCCAGAAACTTGTCCGGTTTATGGTGACGAGATAACACAAGTTTCTCAAACATTATGAATCTTACCAAATCTGGATTAGCTTTATGTACATCGGGATTAGCTCGATACCTCTATCTTCACTCCCACGATATGAATATGCCGATAGTTTAATCTATCTTTTGCTTCACCAGCACCAACCAGAAGGGAGCTTTTTTATTTATTTAAAACCTCGGAAAATATTCTCTGATATGGCTTTATCTGGTTATATATGGCCGCATCAAGCTGTATGAGAAGAAAAATACATTTTTTTATTTTAAAACTTAATTTCTCAAAGTTAACTCTCTAGTATTGAGAAGATTTATCGACCATGCGCCACCTGTTGGAAACTTTCAACACTAATTAAAAAAATTATTCTTAGGTATTTATGACTATATTAAGCATAATATAGACATCTGAAGTCTCATTAGAACATAGAAAAATTATAAATGGATAAATTAAAATTTTTTTTTTTAAAACTCAAATTTTATGCAAACATTTACACGAAAAAAAAAATTTTATTTGTTTCAGATAAAATAATTCATATGACCAAAGCCCAGATCTCTTCTTCGCCTTTGAAGTGAGTACCGACATTTCCATTTCCTAATAACGTACGGGTTGTATAAATACCGCTGTGATAAAGTCAAAGGTCTCGGAGCAGAGTCAAAGACCCGGAATCAAGACAAATATACAGTTTTAAATAAAAAAAGCTCACATTAAACACACTAATGACAGTCATAATAATAATGATGATAATTTATTTAGTTAGCTCGAGCTGGTGAATTTTTAGAAAGAATCGCGACAGCTTGCTCGGCTAAAACCCCGGGGACAGCTACGACAAAGGAGCCTCTTTATACTGTGTACTTTTTCCTCTCGCTTGACTCTTCTCCAAGTTAGTTGTTGACCGCAATTTGGTGCGCGACCTCTGGAGCTCAAACACATACACATGTACTCAGTACACTTAATATTTAGTACAAAGATATCTAACCATCTATATTTATATTACATCGCTTAGGTGATTTTATCCAGAAAGTTATTCACGCCTTGTAAGCACAACGACAACATAATTTAATAAACTAGCCTCTGTTGAATGACCTCCCGAAGAGTTTCCTCCAATTTAATTAAAGTCCCTTGCAACATTTATTGCGTCATCCATATTACCTTCCTAGTAATTAATATTTACCTTAGTTTAACAGAAACGGCAAACCATCATTGTAATTAATTTATATCTCAGTGACAAACTATATTTTTATTTATTACAATAGATTTTATTTTTATAATTTATTAAGTAATATAAATTATTAATTTTTTTATTCAACGGTCTAAATATAAATATTTTAATTATTAAAAAATATTGATTAACTTTGAATAAATTTTATTAAAAAAATCAATTAATGTCAGAGAATAATAGTGAATTATTTTTAAAAAATTCCAAAATAATTGCACTTAATATTTAATTAATCAATTATAAATAAAAAAAAAAAAAAGTATTTATAAAATTATCTAATGTTAAAAAGGATAAATTTATAATAAGAATAATATTGAAGCCAAAAGTTGGAAAAGACAGTAAGGAAGGGATTTATTCGTGAAGGGTATATCTTATCGGTTGACAGAGTAGTTTAAGTTGTAGGTAGCAAACATTAAAGGGCGTGCGTGTGTTGTATGTATTAAAGAGCTGTTTTAGAAATTTACGAGACCGACATTACGTGCTCTCAGTTGGTACTTTGACCCTCTTGGAGCTTGCTCCAGATGAGCGTAATATCCGTGAGCTCGGTTTCACAGAGTTTGTAGTTAACCAGTGTAACGTCTCCCTAATGAAGACTGCCGAGTTTGCGCATTTTTAAAAGCAAAAAAGATAAAAAGAGTAACAAAAGTTAAGTAAAGGGATCTTTGTCAGAGTGGCAGACATGACGAATGGCAAGTCTCGACAGAATGGGCTTCCTTCCAACGACATTACCGTCTGTGATTATCCTAACCTTTATCATCTCTTCCCCTTTCCATTCGCGGATTAAAACCGCCGTAAATTAAATGTCAATTCACAGCATAACTCCGGTTAAATTTGTACTAATGTAATCCGATATATATATATATAATATTGGACATTTTTGAAGCCGATCTGGACCGTGGAAATGGGATCGGAGAGTGGTGTGGGTGTTTTATCGTAATAACGTACGGTACGTGGAGAGCTTTTCGATGTAGGTACGGCATGTACGCATGAGCACAAACTTAGGGGGGTCTGTGAGTACTCGAAGGACGAAAATACGAAGGACGAAGACGAAAAGGCGTCGGGTACTCTACCAGTAGCTTTAAAAATGTGTCACGGCGTTTTATACGTGCGCCGGATATAAAGTAACGATGCGGACGAATTTTTCTTCGGCTCAGACGTGACACGTACTTTATCTATACAGATATATATACACTACTGAGTTGCATTATATGGAATGGCTTCTAAATTCTCTCTGGAACAAAAATGTCTAATAAACATTTTTAAACAATTTACAATTTTTTTTTTTTTTGTAAATAATTTTTGTACTAAAAAAAAATATTGAAAAATGACGGACCAGTTTATGCATTTAATTCAGCTGCGGCCTCAAGTTTTCCTATAAGAAAGTGCTTTCATTATTATCCGAACTTCTTTCACGATAAACTTTCAGCCATTCGGTTGCTTAATTTTTTTTATCCCCGACTCGGAATGTTTTAAATAAAAATAAAACGGGCAATTGAAATTAAAGTACGGTAAAACTCTCGTAACATTAACAACTAAAAGTGAGTAGTAAATATAAATAAAGGGCGGAGTAAGAACGGATGGAATTTACGTGTCTGACCAAAAATATTCTTATCTACTTGCTGGCTCGGTAGTCTGTCTCTGTCTCTGTCCTTTATTATCTGTTCTCCAGTCTCTATCGTCTATCGGATCTGGCGTAGGGATTCGTTAGTCGATTCGAAGGGATAGGAGTTGAGTTAAGCTCATCAAGAGGGATCTCCGTACGAGAGGATCAAGAGAAACTGGATGCTAGAAAACGTGATCCCGAGTTAGACCGGGAAATGCAATGATTGATTCAGACAGGCAACTTCTGGCAGTGGGCCAAACTCGGTTTCTATCCTCCTCCCTTCCACCTACTCTTCTGCACTCTGCTTCCTCCTAGGGTGCAGGGAACGTAGTTCTGTACAGAGCAGTGGTATCCTTTCGCGCAACAGCGCTACGCAACTGTACCGAGGAAAAAATAGCAAAAAGGCTTTTCTCGACTGAGCAAGCCAAAAGAAAGAAAGACAAGAAACGATATTTCATTGCTGCACCACCGAGGCATAACTTTAGACCGAGACTCTTGGACCTCTTTATTTTATTCTCCGTCAGATCTTCAATTTATTCTCATTATTTTATCTTTAAGCTTTCATTTCGTCGGATAATTATTTTTTATTCATTCGTAAATCGTTAATTGAATATTATTTTAATTAATTATAACATTGAATTAATTATCTCAAGAAAAAAAAATTTTTTTTTAATTAAAAATCGTGTGAATTATTTTAATAATTAAAATTTCTTATAAATTAATTTTTGCAATTTTAAACAAAAATTTTAATAAATAAAATTATTAATAGCTCAATTTTTTTTTTAAGGATGGATAATTAATTAATTTACAATAAAAAAAAATTTTTTTTTTAATTAATTGGAAGTAAAAATATAAATATTATTTCAATAGTTTTAGTTCCTAACAATTTGTAAGAAAATAACAAAACAAATATAAACATACAAACATAAATTTAAAAGTAAACATTCCGCGGTAGATTCCCGAATCGCACGCAAATATTATGTCATAGCCTGCGGATACAATATAATTAATAATAACAATAATAATATTAAACGGATGAAAATTGAGTATCTACTTTATTTAGAACGGAGTAATAAATAGGTGGTGAAGCAATAATCTACTGGTAAATTACACGAGGCAAAGTAAATTTCGTGTGTACACAGTAGTACGAGAAGTAATAGGTTCCACCGCGGCTGAGTTCGGTGTATTGGTCGGTGTACCGTGTGTGAATCTATATGTAGATGTATATTGGAGTAATGCATGAGATAGTTTGCCAACGAGGCAAATTGAATCGTGTTACAGTGGAACGCGTGTGATTACAGGCGACGCAGAGACACGATGTTACGCGTTCTGGGAGTTAGACTGTTGTCGAGGCTTCTCGTCCTCGTGTGCTCGCTATCACTACTGTCACTGCTCTTCCTCAATCGATGTGGCTTCAATAACTTGGACACTGACCTCATTGACACTGCTGGTGAGTCTATTATTATATTATTACATTCTCTTGCATGTTACATCGTCAGTTTCGATAATAATAATTTTAAAAATAATAATTAAAAAATAAATAAACAACCCTCTTACCAAAATTAGGACTTAATAAGTTATGTTTGCATTAGGTTGTTTGCACAAACTCAAAGGACAAATGTTTTGGGGTTCTCGGCAGTGATGTGCAAAAGCCTTTTACTTTAACCGAGTTAACTCGTAAATTGTGTCCCCGACGACACACCCGGATACAACACACTGACACTAAGTAGCTACTAAACAAGATTATACGACTTTTGTTATAATTGTTTGGTGTAACGTCACAGATAAACATTTTTATTTTCCCTCAAATTTATTCGGTAAATATCGAAAATAAATAAATTAAATTTTGCTTTATTAAATAATTAATTTTTTTAAATATTGACATTTTTAAAAATATAAGCTCATCCCGATGTTACACTCATCAAGAGCTTTCATTTGATTACCCACATGCATTTTCATATATTTTTCATATATTCATATATATAAATATATGAAAAATTGATGTGGGTACTTAAATGAAAGATCTTGATGAGTGTAACAACAGGATGAGCTTATATCTTGAAGAATGTCAATAGTTCACAAGATACAAGGTCATTTCTTAATTATCAATCATGAAAAGGTACAACTCCAGGTTAAGACTGTTCCAAAGATATCAAATTTAACCATAAAAACCCATTTTATCATATAAATACACTGGCCACAAAATTTTGTTTATTCTCTTAATATTATAAATAATAATAATAAATAATCAATACTGCATGGCAATATTTATTATAAAGTTTGCTTTAATGTATCGTTAAAAAAAATAATTTGTGTTTGCTAATTTTAATAAAATACCCTGGGGTAAATTTACTCAAAAACAATAAAAGTGTAGGCATACCGGTATTGATTTATTAAAGCGAATGTGTAGTAGTAATAGTACAGAGTAAATAATGAAATTGCTCTGGGTAATCGTAATCCACGAGCAGATAAATTTATTTATGACAATGAGGCTCTAAAGAGGTGAAAAAGATTATTGAGATTGAGGGGGCTTAAATGAAACCAAATAAAATATGAAAATATGAAGAAAAAAAAAGGTAAAAGGTTTCATTTTATTTGCGCAAAGGTCGAGAGTTTCCGAGGGTGGAAATTAGGTCGCCGGGATTTCTCGATTTACCTTTCGTGTCTTAATCATCAACATAAATAGACTGCTTTTTTTGTAGTCATTATCATTATTATGATAATGGGGTTATAAATTTTTCGTAGCTTTATTATTCTGGTAGTTGGCTCGGGATTGTTTTACTTTGAGCCGGGTCATCATTAAAAGTTTATCGGTAAAAATAAAAACCAGAAAAGAAAATAGTAAAAATAATAGTGGGAGGGCAGAAGGGGTAGGGAGGGGAGGGGGAAATGGTTTTGTGTTTAGATTCTCTCAACTTTAATTAACACTTTTTTGCCAGTTGTATAAACTCGAGGAAACTGTGAGTTAAATAAAATAAATAAATTAATTTAAATAGCAGGCTGCCCGGGCCAATGGAAAAACCGAGAAAGCAATTAAACGCGCGAATAAATTTTCTCAATGTCCCCCTAATGACTTATACCAAGTAATTTAGGAGAATAATAAACTGTTTGCGGTCATAATCAACTTTGATAAATTTACTTACAATTATCACCTTTTTTTTCCTACAGGCTAATTGAGAATTTACTTTTTTATCGGAGTTTTATTTTTATTTGTTATTCAAATAATTTAATTAACTCTTCAAGTGTTTTATACCCTTCACTGTCAATATATATTTAATAACTAAATTTAATTACAAATAATTTCAAGCGTATCGTTGAATTTTAATTTTTAAATATTAAATTAACCATCAAAAAATATTCAATTACAATTTAATTGTCAAAGAGAAAATTTAATAAAACAAATTCCAAAGTGAATATTGGAAATTAATTTACTCCGAATGTTGTAATTATTATTAATTATTGAAAATAACTTCAATAAATTTTTTATTTTTATTTTCTCTCAGAGAAAAATATTTATTTGCCCCGAAATATTTCCAATTGAAATACCTAGTGAATAACAGACTAATTTAATAACTTAAAAAAAATAAAAATATCAAAAATTTACCTATAAAATAACAATAAATATTTATCGGCGGAGTAATTGATTAAGAAGCAAATGCAATTAATAATTGTTGTTGACGAAGAGCAAGAGTATCGACACGGACCGAATATACATGGCATCAGGAGTTGAATGGGGTAGAGAGAACCGATGACATAATTACATTGTGGTGTGTTCGCTCACCCTAGTTTCAAGTCCGTAACGTGCACGCCCAAGCTTTCTGCTCCGTATTATATCTATGTAGACGAACATACACATCTATATAGAATATACCTCCAGTGGCTCGTACATATATCTTGAAAAGCCAGCGTACATTTGTACTACTGAATAATATAAGTTACCATTCGGCATTCGACGCCTGAATATTCATTCCTGTCCGGAGCTAACCAACTTTGCCGTTACCGAATTACTTGACTATTTAGCAAATACTCCCACAGAAATTTCGGGCTTGGGTCTTTTGCTTGGAAATATCCAACCTCCTGATCCGTATCACGGCGTATAAAAGAAGCAAATAAGTAGACAAATAAACAAATAGTCGGACAAAGTTTGATGAGCCCGATGATGGTATAACGCAAACTCCCGGGAACCCGGACTAGCACTTGATTGTAAATTTATATTATTTGCTTATAAAAGTGGAACTAGTATGCAAATGTGTACCGAGAGTTAACGTCGGGTGGGTGGTAACGCACAGAGAGTTTGGCCCGGAACGAACGGAAGGGAGCGACGTCGAAATGTTTGATCGAGTGACAGGAAACAGTGATGTGTGCTGGTCCTTGATGAACACAGAGAGCAGCTATTACGAGCCCTCGCTTTGGCAACTGCTGTCGTTCGTGGCGCAGCAGTGCAACTATCAAGGTCTTGTCTACCCGAAAATACATGTTTTAAAGTGCACTCAAACTTGAATTCAATCAGCGCATTGACATCCGTTTGTCCTCACACCAGCATGTTCCTACCCTCACCTCAATCAATACGTCATGCGTCATTCCACCACTTTATTCGGAAAACAAACTTTAACACAAATAAAAAGTTTGATTTTTTTTTAATTTACTTTTCAGTTTGATTTACAATAGCCGACTCTTTTTGCTTTCCGTTCGTCATTTAGCATTTTATCAGACCGCTAAAGTTTTAACTTGTAAATTCTCGGTACTTTTTACGGCGTAGTTCGGGGTTCTGACTACTCACTACTCACTACTGATCTTTTAACTTTTTTTCGGTCCAGGCACTTGGCTCCTGTCGTTATATTGTGATACCAAGAATAAGAAAGAATCCCAAGTACTATCAATACTGTGTACCTAGTCTAGTATGTGTGTGTGTCTAGTGGATGGCTGCGGACCAAGCATCTGTTTCGTTAAACTTGTCCAACTTTGAAATTAGAAAAAGTTTTGCGCATCTTACGTCTTCTTGTCGAGTTTTCTCTGGTACTCAATATCGCACATCACATCAGTACTTACCTTTTTTTTCTTGATTTCATTTCTTACAAGGCAAATGGAAAATGCGAATCGTGAAATCTCGGTGTATATTTATATTTATATTTATATTTATATCAGACTATTGGAGTGATGTCGAAAGCGAGAAAATAAGAAAATACGTAACGGGTGAATATTATAAATATAAATGTGAAAGACAGTGTAACTTTTAGTGTCACTGAAATGAAACGTGTTGAAATAACTTATAAAGTGTGATTTGCATTTTAAAATAGTAAAATTAAATAAAAAAAAAAATTTTCACAAGGTCCTTTGTCGGCGTAATTAAAAAGTTTTGTCCAGTACTTGTAGCTAGTACCTTGACTGATTGACATGGAAGGAGATTAAATTATTAATTGATAGAGTTTCCAATTAAGCGCAACAAGTAAGAGTTATTACGATCTCAATTGAACCTTACATAAGACATAAGACGCAATCAAAGTTTAATCAGTGACTTACATTGTTCACTGAGTTTCAATCTATACTTCTTCGGTAGCAATTACCTCTGAGGTCTTTACTCACTTGTACAGAGGTGTGTCTTTATTAAATACATCATCGAATCTTCCTCAAATCCACAGAGTTTGTTCGATTAATTAAAAACTAAGTTCGTTAACAGGCGTCTATTTGATGGTTTTTCCCGGCCAATATCTTGAGTTGCTACGTTGCGGGGCAATTATGAGCTAGTATTATTCAGAGCCTCATAAGTCGCTTGAAGATTTCAATTGTACTGAGGGTGATCCAAGAAACAGAGCAAAAAGTACGGGTTGAGTAAACTACATTGTACTACTGCGGAGTATGGAGCATGGGGTCCTTCGAGATTACACTCATCGAGCAACTACACGGATTTTCACGGTAGAAAGCCTCGCACTTGCTCCTTGCGACGTAAACTCACCAAAATTACCTTGAAAATTATTTGAACCGTGAAGTGAGTTTTCTTGTGCCCCTGAGATTTTCATCGGTCTGTTGAGAAAAATGATCCTTATTTAAATATAATTTTTTTTTTTTTTATTTAAATTTTTATACTAAAAATTTCAAAATTGTTATTTGTAATTTTTATTTTATTTATTATAAATGCCAGAGCATAAGACATTTTAATTGAATTTAAATTGTGTATGAATACAAGTATACATCGTTATTACAATAGAAATTTTTCATTATTTTAATAATAAAGTTATCATTCAATTAAAGTACGACATAATTATAGCATTTGAAAAAAAAAAAAAAGGATTGAAATATAACTGAAGAATAAAAGGAAGTTGTATATTTCTTGAAAGAATTTATGACCCGAAAAGTTGAGGGTGAGAAAAGTCTCTGACCTAGCTCACGGCGTTATCTTATATTCAGAGATTCGGAGAGTTAGAGTGTATATTGGATTACGCAAATGAGAGGAAGCAAAACGAAGAAAAGTAAAGAGGGCTCGTAAAGAAAGATCGTGAGAGATAACAACTCAGTGTGCGAAGAAAGGATTGGATAAAAATAAGTTGAATAAGAGTAAGTGTTGTAAGTTTCGGGGTCCGAAATCGCCATCGGGCTCCAGCCAGTTCGACCCAAGATAAACCGAAAACGGTATCCAATGCTTTTCCGAGTTTCGTTAAAAGACGTTATCGCTTTCCAGTCACTGCGTCGTATCTATTGATAGCATCCTTTATTCGACTCCTTTATTTCCATCCCTTACACCCGCCGAGTCACCAAAAAACCGCTGTATATGTGTAGCGGTTACAGATACTAAAAAACTTCCAAACTCGGATTGGATTAAGGAACCATTCCATTAGTTTCATTTCCGCTCTTTCATTTCGTCTGATCATACAGATATTTTGTTTTTCTCCTCTTTTCTCGATAAACTTTCCAATTATTTTCGCATTCGCATCCGGTCTTGCGCTGTTTTTATTCTCCCGGCTCACGGTTCGGAGAAGCGAGAAAATGAAACGCGAAATGGCCCACCGGCCAGCCCATGAACGGACTTATAACGCTCGATGGATTACCAGCTATTATTCTCGATAGGAAACAAATAAATCAACCAGTTAATTTTATTGGATCACGCTTTTTTATTTTGTTTTCACTTATCGACCCCGAATGCAGCTAAAAAGAAGAGTAGTGTATAAAAATAGAATTAAAAACAAACTAAGAAATAAAATAGTATCGATGTTAGTAAAGTGACACTAAAAAAACTATAAAAAATTATTTAGGTAATAAGTTTTTTTATAAAAAATCTAATTATATATTTTTATCAAGAAGTTAAAAAGAAATTATGTTTTAATACTTAACTGGTAAAACTTAAATCTCTAGTTAGGAGAAAATTCACCGACTATTCGCCATCTGTTGGAAGTTTTCGATACTAACTTTTAAAAAAATTATATTTTGACATTTTAGAGCATATCGGGCTAAATCTAAACAGATCAAATATTTTAAATGGGCATGGAATATTTTTCCACGATGATAAAAATTAAAATTAAAAAAAAAAAAAATCAAGCATATAAACACGATCAATAGATTTTCTCGAGTTTTTCATCGGTAATCTCTCAACAGAAGCAAAAGCAAGACCAGAAATAGAAGTAGAAGCGGAAGTAGCCGGAGTATCTATCTATCTTCTATCTATGTAGAGTATGGATGCATCCTCATCTCTATGCAACTCTCGATCCCTCTCGGCTCTCGCTGGCTATCTCACGTGTGATTGTACGTGCGGTAAGCTATCGCTCACTCATACTTGCGTTGTGAAGCCCAGCATGCTATGCGAGGCAGTATACACGCCGTAGGTACACGGGCCAAGTAACTGGCATCCAGATAAATAGAGAAAGTTAGAGAGAGAAGAAAAGAGAGGGATAAAACCACCGGGGTTGTGCATACATTCCCTCAACTCACGTGACTCGCCCGATCCACTCTGCGCCGTACGGCTTTACTTTACCCAGATATTTACGCAATTCCATTATATTCGTCCCGAGTATCGCACACACCCGAATGCGAATGCGGATCCAAAAGCGAGCGATGAATTTTATTAGTGTTAGTAAGCTACTATTTTCACCTACGGGTACACCCCTTTATTTACTCTCGCTTACAAACCGTTTTCCAATTACACTGCGGGCTTTGGGATCGATTACTATCGAGTACACAAGTGCCGGTTAATAAAATTCTTCTGTCGATCAGATCAATCCTCGCCTCTTTACATTTAGCAGCCTTTTTTCCTCCAAATAATAAATTATAAATTATAAATGATAAGCCGTTCGAGTGGACCGACAAATTGTTAATCAAGATTTACGGAGCTTTGAAATAAAAACAAACACTAATAAAACGCGGGGATTATAATTCAGCTATGGAGCGCATGTCTGGCAAGATTCCACCAGCTAGATCTCGAGGATTCTTGTATATATATATATATATATATATTTATAAGGCACTCTTAGCTTCCAGAAGTCTGAATTACTGGCCAACAACTTCTGGTCGCTGAATACAAAGCTGCTTCCAGCACCAGCAGTACCACCAGAATGAAAAAAAAAAAAAAAAAAAAAAAAATAT
>JZSA01002887.1:0-10014 GCA_000956155.1 Cotesia vestalis | reverse complement strand
AAAAAAAAATTCTAATAGGGTATAAGTAAGAGAATTAACAATAAAAGAACAGGAATATCGGTAGTAAGTAACTCTAGCTGGTGGCCCATTAAACTTGGAACAAAGACATTTATTTCACTTACACTCGGTGAAGAGAAGCGCTGTACGGGGAAGAAAAAACCGGCTCGATTTATTGTACTTTCTGTGCTCGATCCTTTACAGGTCGTAAACCCGGCCCGGTTTTTTTTCCCTCGCTCCAACAGTTTCTTTCCTTATTTTAACTTTTTCTTCAGAGCTTAAGCTGCAGACAAGCATACTCCAGAGTTCGGAGGGATGTTACTCCGGGTACTTAAGAAGAAATAAGTCAGTTGTTGTCGGGCTGATGAAACTAGACTCGTATTTTTTTACAAATATTTTTTGCTAGATGTCTGGGGAGCTTGCTAGGCGAAATTAGGCTCTCGAACCATTGAACTTAAAGTTTAAACTCACCCTGGAGAAAAAGTAAACCTACTGGTGGTGATAACTGTCGAGAATATCCATAAACAGTCACCGTTGAATAAAAAGTACTTACCGCGTCATCTAAATTTTCTTCCGCTTGCCTATGCAGACACTATGCTGCTGGAAAAACGCCTAGGGCAACTGAATAGTTCCAGTATGAGGGTTATATTTTGGAATTTACTTTAGCACGATGCGATCCTCCATCGTAAGCTCACTTACATATTCCATTTTCTCGATATGTAATATGTAATAGTCTATTTTTGAACCCGCCGGCAATGTATTTCCCGTTGTAGTTGTTGTTGCATTGAAAAATATGCTCAGATACATATCTAGTATTTTCATCGTATTGAAAAAGTAAATACATATATTGTTATCTTTACAGAATATTGAAGTTTGTATTTATCTGCATTTCAGATTCAATAACCCCGCCGAGTTTGCTCGAAGCGAATCAACGTGAAGAAGAAACGAGACTCGAAATCGAAAGACTCACCGCCGAAATTCGCAGTCTCAAGTTGCAGATACTTCAACTAACAGGTTCGTTTCATCTTTTATACTCTCTGCTGTGCATTCGCTTCAAATCAAATTTTTCGTATATTAAATTCACAATACAGCTTCTAATTTTGTTATTGTTTTTGTTGAAAAAAATTTTATTTGTTATTATAAATTTTTACGGCCCTAAAAAATAATTATATTTGAACGATAAACATTTACATAAAAATTCCTAAAATTGTTTTTCGTCTTTTGACACACAATCAGAGAAGCAAAAGTTAACGAGATAGGTCGGTGAAGATACGACCGTCTAGAATCTCATGTTCTATTACTGAAGTAGTCCTCAGAGCTTTAGTAACTGAATACACGCTTAAAGCTGATCTGAATTGGCTTAGCCATAAAGCTCAGTGTCGACTAGACTCGGTACACCCTTCAGTTTGTGTTCATAGCTACAGACTCCGCATATACAGATAGATCTTCCTCTACAGATTTCAATAGCGCCCGAAGATAAGGCACCATCAAACCCTGGTCAGCACGTCCATCGAGCTTATGCTTAAGCAGCTCGAAATTCTCCCTATTGCAGGAGTCCCCTGTATATTAGCTAATTTAATCAATTTGATTCACCGGCTAATTGAATGATAATATTTGCTCAATGATTTTCATCTGTTTTCTAATATAATTTTTATTATTTATTAATTATTCACTCTGCTGACATGTAGAGATTATTCTTGTTGTTATTATTATTATATTGTATTATGATTATAATTATTTCATAAAGTTCAATTACTGAAGTTAATTAGATAATGTGATTAAATCGAATCAGAGGATTAAAGTCTTACGGCGCATAACTCGCCGGAATTACGGAGATAGGTGGGGTGAATATATATTAATAAGCGCACATATCTCCAGGTAGAGGAACAATGAACCTTTCATCATCTGGGACGTCTTTCGCGTACATTAAAAGCTTTATTCAATTACATTAGTAATGTGATTCATCAAAAAGAGAGAAAGATATAGAGATATATAATTATCAGGTCAAATTTTACACAGGAATTGCTTTATTTAATTACCGAGGTAATTTATCAATTATTATTGCCACAGAAATTTTAATGTCAAGAGTTTAAAGCGGTCGTAATTTCGAGTTAAACATTGCCATTTTAATTGCCGTTTTAACTACAAATGTAAAAAGGTTTTACGTAACGACAATGTTGAATTAAAGTTTAAATAAAATAAAATACTTTTATGGTATATTCACGCAAATAATAAATGCCTCTTGGTGAAGCTTTAATTAAATCGCGGATTGAAGTACGTGTATCGCGACAAAGAATGTGAATATAAAGTTTTCGAGTTTAAAGATCGCGCTGTAAGTACTTCTCAAGATGTAAAGGTTGTAAATTTCCGGAAAACGCGACTAGTTTTGTCGTAAAGTCGTAACGATTTTACGATTCCGAGCCTTAAAATTTTAGCGGCGAAAACTCACAATAGAGGGGGAAGGAAGAGATTGATAGAAGATTCCCCTTCACGGTTTTATTTAAGTTTATGCGACTCTCGAGTGAAAAGCTCTGGAGCGGGGAGTTTTTATCTCCCCCGATAATAAAGTTGTTTTAGTAGCTACCGCTGTAGTTTGTCAGTCAATTCGTAGTTTCTTAACTCTCGGGAACTTTCGTAATGGTAGTCGCTATTATCCGACCACTCAACTCACTATTTTTTTACAATACTCGTTCTCGATTCTCTTTTGAGTTCAAGTTTTACCGCTTCGGGCTTAAAACCCTGATTTAATGCCCCATAAAATACTTTCGTGGATCGAGCACGTAACGTACGTCAGCTTGACAATGTACTCAAGTCTTTTATACTTCATTTATTTATTTATTTATTTATTTATTTATTTATTACTTAGTTCGGCTGGAAGGAGTTTCTTGCGGCTGTTTGTAGAACAAAGTTGTTTTATACAAAACTAAAACTAAATAAATATAAAATTTTTAAATCAAATAAAATTAATACAATTTAAAAAATTATTCAGATCAAGAATTTTTGTACTTAAATCAATTTTTTTTTTCAGTGTTATATATTAATATTAAAAAATAAAATAATTATTAAACTTTTAGGTGGACCAATTGGCCACGGAGAAACTCTAGCAGGTCTAAACTCAACAGAAATCGGAGACTGTCTGGCGGCGAGACGGCAAGTTGAGTTCGCGGAAATAACTCAGGGCCTGCCGCTGAACAACGAGTACGAGCTGATAGCCTTCAGCCACTTCACCTACTCGCGGCTGTACCCGGTGGACCTGGGGCTGGGAAAGCGTGTGGTGGAAAAGCCGATCGGGTTCAAGAGAAAAGACCTGCTGGAAGCCCTGGCGAAAGCCGTGGACACGCTCAACAAGAATGTCTCCTCAATCGCCGGAAAGTACACCCAAGAAGACTTCCTGGAGGGGCTGTACCGCGTGGAGCCAACCACCGGGACCCAGTACGAGATGTACTTCAGGTCGAAGACGGTGAACAAAAGCTCCCAGGTGACGCAGACCAACGCGAACTCCGGGTACACCAAGATCGTGATGATGAGACCCTACGCCCCGATCCACTTCGTGTCCCTCCAGAGGCAGCCCGCCAGGGACAAAGAGCTCATCCACATTATTCTCCCTCTGTCAGGTAGGACCGGGACCTTCCAGAGCTTCATGGACAAGTTCGTTAAGATCGGGCTGAAAAACGACCGACGGGTCCATCTGACGGTGGTCTACTTCGGGACAGAAGGGCTCTCCGAGGCGAGGTCCATTATGTCGAGGGTGCTCATGACACGCGGCACCGGAGGTACCAATCAGAATTTACGGCTCCTTGCTCTCAATGAAACTTTCTCGAGGGGAAAAGGCCTCAGAGTCGGCGCCGAGAGGGCCTGGACCGGGGATAATGATGTCTTGCTCTTTATGTGTGACGTCGACGTCGTTTTCAGCGCGAGGTTTCTCGACAGGTAACTATAATTGTTCATTCATTTGCACATAAACTTCAATTTTAATATATTTTTATGATAATTTAATTTTTCCGTCGGAAAATTTTTTAATCTAGCTAATTTTCCGATCAAACTATCAAAAATTGATTCAATAAAATTCTATTAGCTCTTTAAAAAATATAATAATAATATTAAACTAGCAATCTTGCAGTCACTATAAAAGTCATTATTAAAAATTTAAAAATTTTATTAAAAATATAGAAGACTAATTTGTTAAAATATTAATTTAATTGATAGACAGACAATAAAGTTAATACCAACAAAGTCTGAAAGAGTTTAGACACACCCGCAGATGTTGGTGTGCTAATATTAACTCGCTGGTAATTGGCTCATTATTTTCCCACTAGTCTAACGATCCAATTCCAAAGAAGGTCGTTATAGCCAGCCAGCTCTCGGCATAATTTAAGTTCGTAATAGTAATAACAATAATAACGGGTTCTCTAGACAGGATGAAAATTAAAAAATCAATACAAAGCTCGCTTGGAACAGTCAAAGTCCTACAGCAGTTAGTCTATTAGTTTTAAATTTGAATAATAATGATAGCCGTACCAAAACACTGGATTAACATGGGAATAAGGCAAAGGACAAAGATCCTTGTTGGCAAGAAACTAAAGTAAAGTCCGGATTAGGTATATATTTTGGTTTGCTGTTCGAGTTTATGGTAGAACTACAACTAGACATCAGAGCAAGAAGTAGTGAGTGAAATTGGGTGAATTCTGTCGCAGGTGTCGGTGGAATACAGCCTCCGGGCGCAAAGTCTATTATCCCATTGTCTTCAGTCTGTACAATCCTCACGTTGTCTACACGCTCCAGGGCCGCGAGGTCCCACCCGAGAGAGATCAACTCGTGATTTCCAGGGACACCGGCTTCTGGCGAGACTTTGGATACGGCATGACCTGCCAGTACAGGTACTGGACTGTTTATTCCAACAACTTACTCTCCAAAAAATAATATACACTTAAGAGCTTTTGTGTTTATTTCAGCTCTTGTCTTGAGTTTTATTCTATTTTATTGACTGAAAGTCTTTTTGCTTTTTGTTTCTACTACCTCAGATCGGATTTTCTCAGAGTCAGGGGCTTCGACGAAGACATCGTCGGCTGGGGCGGTGAAGACGTTACTCTATACCGTAAATACGTCAGGAGCAATATTAAAGTCATCAGAGCAACAGATCCTGGAATTTTTCACATATGGCATCCCAAGGTATTTTTTTATCAATAGTAATTATTAAAATAATTTAATTTCAGAGGTTTTAAATGTCAGGAAGTCTAAAAAACTATTTATTGACTGTTAATAATTTATTAAGTCCAAATTTTGATAAAAATTTTATTAAAAAATTTTACTAAAAAATTTTATTTTGTTTTTTTTGATTTTAATATACTCGACGTTTTATTAGAATTTACCGGTAACTGCTAATTGTTACAGTTATTATTAAGTCCGTCGGATAAAGAAAAAGGAAAAATGACAAGTGGAGAATGTTCGTAAGCCGGTACGGCATCAGAGAAGTTGATACGGTTGACAATATTGCAGGATATACAATAATAACGAGTAATGGTGTATATCGTTTGCGGGCAGTATTGTTGCGAGTACATTCCCGCAGTCTCAACGCCATTTCCCAAAGAATATGGGATCCCGTGGCGTGCAGCAAGCAGCATAAAAGCCCAGGCGAGTCGTAACCGAGGAAAAAGTAGAGCAATTCTCGTAAAGTCAGCCGAGCTTTGCAATGGAACAGTTTCCTCGTTGAATTCTTTTCTGGGTTTAAACTTACAGTTTCACATACACAATAGTATGTTTGAATGAACCATCCGTTTTTATTGGTTTTAAATATCTTCTTCCTGCCTCTAACTGCCCTTTTCCCTTAGACTACATTCCATACTCTATACTTAACTTTTTTAAATTTTAAATCACTGCTTTAATATTCCCTTGATTTTTCCCTCTTTTTAACCCCAATGTTGTAAATAAATGTCTGTTATTTTTTTTTCGCAGATAATTCTACAAATTTATTTCTTATAAAATTTTAAATATTGAATTTTTTCTATTGATAAAATCTACTTTTTTATAAATAACTTTTCAACAGAAAATTTTATTAAATTTCTGTAAATTTTATGTGAAAGCTCTATTTCAACATCGATATATTTTTCTATCCGAAGAACTATTAACTAACTTACCTCTTCGATAAAACTCGACAATTGCATTAATTTAACGAATTTAGTAACTTTTCGGTTGCTCCGAAAAATGAACTGAAAATAGTCTATAAAATATAAATGAGCTTTTCAGCGTGTAAATAATTAGGCAATAAATAAGACGGGTGAGTAACTGAAAGCTCCTGAGAATATAATAACCGAAATCTGGCGATAACAATTTGGGTAGTTACCTCGTGATCGTAGTAGGTGTCCGGGGGTTATCTCGTTTACTTAAGTAATCGTGAGATAACCCGGCGTGCTCTCGCTTCTGGATAATGAGATTATCGAAAGTTGGTTGCTAATAAGCCGGGCATCGATCGGAATTAGGAGGGTACGATGTTCCACCGAGCAAAGGTAGAGAGGCTAGAATGTATAAGTGGTATAAGCGTCTGGTGTGCCGACGGGTCGTTGGACTCAAGGCACCAGGCGAGAAACTCTGCCTCAAAACTTACTAAGTCATTTACGTATAATTAAACTTATCGTTTATATCAATATACAATTGGAGTAGGCCGGAAATAAAATTATTAAAAATGAAAATTTTTTTGCATTTAATTTATTGTCACTATATTAATGCCGAGACTTTTGAGCTATAAATAATGACTTGTGTCAAATTGCACTGTACTTTCTTAAATATTGATATTTTTAAAAATATAAGCTCATCCCGGTATTAGACTCATCAAGAGCTTTCATTTGAATACCCACATGCATTTTCATTTATTTTTCATATATTCATATATATATAAATATATAAAATATATGAAAAATTGATGTGGGTACTTAAATGAAAGGTCTTTATGAGTGTAACAACGGGATGAGCTTATATTTTGAAGAATGTCAATAATTCACAAGATATAAGGTCGTTTCTTAATTCTGTATCTAGAGATAGAGCATTTTCAAATGCAGCCTAAATATTTATTTTGTTAATAATCGATTTATTATTTCAATTTTTTTAATTAAAATTTTCGGGCGTATTTTTATCAAAATAAATATTATTGACTGACAAAAATTAAAATTTACATCAATTGCTAAGATCAATCACTACAAAAGCTGTATTTTATATCAGAAAAAAAGTTTCATCAAGATAAAGTGAGTTAAAAATAAGTAAAATAGCAAAGTTGAACCTCAAACTAGAGCTCGAATTGGCGAGGTGTTGGTTAATGGATCAGACGAGCATTGGAGAGAGCACTCTGCTCATACTACTGGATTAGCTTTGTTAGTAATGCACGTGTGTATATGTGGGAAATGTGTACGAGGCAAATGTAAGCGGCGGTGAGTGTGTAATGCGACAAAGGGGTCCGAGTTCCACCCGGACATGCTCCCGTTTGAAACCCCTTCCCGGTTGCTCGAGCAATTTTCGAGCTGGTCGAATAGTTCCGTCCGCCGGTCCGCTCGTTCGAGCACCAACAGCGGCAGTTTCTCTCCAGCTCCGGCATACCGCTTGCTTATATGAAATTCCACCTAGTCAATAGAGAGCTGCGATTATTTCGATGGCTTATGTGAATGCTTACCAAGGTGGTATGAAGCACAATCGGTCAACCGAGTTTTATTTCTTAGTCCACTGCTCTTTTATCAATCTCTTCTAAAGATTTTATATACATATGTCTCTCTTAAATATTACTCTGACGTTTTTATTGAAGATTTTTACCTTTTATCTCTATTTTAGTAAAGCGAATGGATATTTTTCAATTTGTTTTTAAATTATAATAAAATTTGCTTTTTAATTCCAGCGTTATTCATTCTTTAAAATGATTAATTCAGTTCTTTAAAAAAAAAACAATGTATTCAAATTAACCTCGTAAATTATGTATTTTAATTCTGTATGAATGTGAAAGGTTTAAGCGAACTATTAAATGAGGAAATTTTATTCAAAAGACTTTTTCATATGTCCGAAGTTTTTTTTATCTAAATCCTCGATTTTATCATTTTTAAATACTTTATTCTATCCGTATTAATTTTGAATATTCTAAAGAAGAATATAAATTTAAAAGAGAGATTTAATTAACGACAATAAATTACAAAATTATTAATTTAAGAAAAAAAATTAAAAAGAATGAAAATTCGTGGAAACATATTTAAAACAAAAACCCGTAAAATAAATTCACTATTTTGTAATTCATAATAAGAAAGCGGTGGATAATATTTAACCAGGAGAATGGGAACTGTAGTCGGACAACGGCGGGTTGGGCAATCAGACTTGGACAAATATTAGAGAATGAATAAAGGGTTGGTGTTGGTGTTGAGGTACGTGACCGTGCGTTCTCAATCCTGAGAACCCGTAGACCCAAGAGCCGAGAACCGAGAATACCTCCGTATGTACAAGCGAATATACATATATACATATGATGGAAATGTAAATAGATGGGAGTCTATAGAGTCACTAAACAGGGCTGCCCGTCAAGGTTCGTTCCACTTGTCGCAAACGACGCTCCAAATCACAGCACTCACCACTGTATTAGCTGTCCTTCTTCAGATTCGCCTCAGTACAGGCAATTAAGGCTCCAAGTGGACTAAACTTGTAGTTTCTCAGCCTCCCTACCTCCTAATTTCACTGGGCTAAGAGCTGTCTTATTCTCAGTCCCAACATCAACATACACTTGCATTTTACTCTCATTGAATTTATTTCTTTAAACATATATTATTTGTTTATTAAATTTATTTTTTATAAAATTTAATTTTTATCCTTTTTTGGACTCAAGAGTCTTAATAAATTTTTTTTAACTATAAAAAAATATTTTTAAACTGTCAAAAATAAATCATTTATTATTATAGGTATTAAATAAGAATTTAATAAATTTACAGTTTCATTGAAGAGATAATTAAAGGTAATTTGTTAAAAAATTGTTCCAGGTTTGCTCAGGAGGCCCGGGCCAAAAATTATCTACAGATCAGTACCGCGCGTGCATCAGATCCCGAGCACTAAACGAGGCCTCCCACGCACAACTTGGGTTCCTGGCGTTCCGTGACGACATCGCGAGTCAAGCGATCAACCTCAAGGGGACTCAAGCCAAAAAAAAGAAGAAAAAAGGCCCCGCACAACCTCAGCCCAAGAAGGACAAAGTCCTGGGTTCCAGACCCAAGGACGACCCCAAGGAGAAATCACCGAGCCAAGACAAGCCGGCTAACCAGACTTGATATCATCACTAGACTCAATTAAGTCTCAATCCTCTGTAAATATCGTGTATAAATTTATATTAATGAAAGTATTGAAATGTACTGAAATTTATCCGAGATAAATTTTTAATCTGTGTGCAAGATTATTATTATTATTAAGTATTCATAAGGATATTTATTTGTTAATATTTATTAATCGTACGTTTTTTAAATGTGATTATCTAGTTAAATTTTATTTATTGTTGGTTTAATTTATTTTTATTCAATATTAAAATTTATTGTTGATTTTTTGGGAAAAAAAAATTTTCTATTGGCTAAAAATTTTTTTTATGATCATAAAAATAAAATAATTGATTTTTTTTAACTAAGATCGGTAGAGGGGGTAACTAGAGAATGGAGGTGTTAATTATAATTAAAAACTCATTTAAATAAAGAATAAAGTGTCAAATTTTTTTACAACTTTACAAATTATAATATGTAAATTTTTTTGTAAATTTTTATCGTTGAAATTTATTGAAACTAAACTGTCGTTATTTGTAAATGTAAATGTAATTTGTTATATGTTATATTATATTATATTACATCATTATATATTAAGTTATTTATATGAATAAATAAAATAAAATAATTGAATTTGTAAATATGAATAAACGTTAATCCACTCAATGTCAATTAGATTGCACAAATATCACACGAGTAACTGCGCTGAAATTTCCATTAAAATTCTGAATTAAAAAAAAAAAAAAAAAAAAAAAAA
>JZSA01002885.1:0-10625 GCA_000956155.1 Cotesia vestalis | reverse complement strand
AAAGTGAAAGAGTTGGTCATAAAATATCCACCGGTAAATACAGTTGTATTCGCCGAGTGGAAAAGCTTTTACACGTTCCAATTCAAATTCAAATATTTCATAAAATTAACCAAATGGTTTTATAAATGCAAGCTTGTGTCCGCAGTTATATTTCAGCCTCGACAATCTGTATTGTATTGCCGATATGTTTACTGAGTAACCGTACTATCAGTGAGCTCGTTACTTATAAATAAATATATATAAATAAACCAATCACTTCTGCAGTGATTAAAACCATTTGTTTTAATTCACAATCATAAAATAATCTTTTCTCTCTTTTCTCGTCTGATTTTAATCGAACCAACCTGCTGAAAGGCTTTTTGTGATCCAATAACGCTGATAAAAATATTTTATCATCCCGATAGTTTCAATTTATCGATTTTTCCAACAGATACTCTAAACTAAATCGCGTTATTTTATTTAAAGCTAAAAGCTTCGGATAAAAAAAAATTTTTAAACAATTTGTATCATTGATTATCAAGTTTAGAATATTTTTTATTTAAAAGCGAAAAATATAAAAATTTTTTAGGTCAAGCACGCTATTACTTACAATAAAACCCTCAGACGAGTCACTTTAGCGTGCGTTTTAAGTAAACACCGATCATATATTGTAGATTTAACTTGTCTCATTAGATAATTTGTTTAAAAACTTTAATTTGTTTAAAAAAGTTTTGCTGTACTACTGCGGAAATTATTTTAAATAAAATACACAGTACAATTATTATTCTGTAAGAATATTTTTATAATTTAAAATAATAATGTGTATTAGAAAATTTTTAATTTTAATCTTTTAATTAAAATTACTAATCTCTTCTTTAAGATGCTTAAATTTTTTTTTTCTTTTTACAGTACTTGATAAGTATTACAGCCTTAGAAAGGACAAAACGTTGTGCGAAGATAATAAAAAGATAATTGAAATGTAATTGCAGTCCAAATAAACTTGTAAATATTATTTATCAAAAATTAAAATTCATAATTAAAAAAAAAAAAATTTTAAAAAGGAATTTAAATATTTAATAAAATAAAGTATTTAACTGTCCGAGAAACAGTTGTAAATGATATCCCATATGATATACAAATACCCCGTTGATTGGTGGCATAACTAGGGGATGTTTGATGAATAGATTGACGGATAGCCAGTAAAGGAAAATTAATCACCGCAACAGTAATATATTAAGCCAGTTTAGGTTGATTAACGTCGCCAAGTGCTCACCGCTCAGACTAGCACGGATCTCCTATACAAAGGATACACTGTTCTGTTGTGCATTCTCGTATTCGAGGAGCATCTAAATTTGGTTCTATATCTAACCGAGCAACGAACTTCCGCCCCAGTATCACTATATCTAGAGACTATCCGCTATACAAGACTTATATTCCCCGTACACGTGGAGCAAGTAGTTTATTGTGTATTCAGAATAGGTAGAATCGTTTGGAAGTAGTGTGGAGTAGAGTAAGCTCGTAGCTTGCCAATCACTTTGCCGATCTAGATTGTTCGGTGACCACATTCTCTCATCTCCCTCTACCAGTTATCGTTGTCGAGAGTTAGCTATAGTTCAACGATCTACAACACACTACACCAGCTAGAGTTTGAGGGTTTTATTCCATTGAACGACCTTTCGATCGGTCGCACTCCACCCTCGGCCAACTTAAACACCGAGGACTCTACCAGGATAACATATAATAACACTGATTGGCTATTCTGTCAGCGGAGGAATATCGTTAACGACATGCATGGAACATTGTCCTCACCTGTCGTCTTATTCTGTTTCTCCGAGCTCGTTAGCTATTCAGAACTAGTCCTCGTCAATTAATTTTAAAAACATCCCTTCTCTCTTTGTCATTTTATTATTTTTTTATTCAAAACTGTACAAAATCACACGAATAATTGAATCCAATTAAATAATTCAATAGCTTTTTATCTCTCGACACATTATGGGATAAAATTATCGCTGAAAGGCTCGAGTTTGTAAGTTCCTCTGGGAGGTGTACAAGCGTACAAATTTCACGGCAATCGTCTCTCGATCTCAAGAGCATTATAAATTTAAAACTCTGCTCCTGAGCTATCACATCTTATATCTTGTATTATATTGCTGGTGTAAATAATTTAAATCGTTATTTAGAAAAATAATTGTTTAAGAACTACATTGATAAAAAATTTATTTTATTCAAGAGAATTTAATTTAAGAGCAATTTTTTATTTCAGGAATTTTTCTGCTTGATTTAAAATCAAATTCTTTAAAATTATGGTACAAGATTTTTTCTCTTTTATTTTTTTTTTTTTTATCAATTTAGACATATTTAATTCAAAGAAAAAATAAAAATCAATGAAATTAAATAAACTTTTAAATTTATGAACTTAAAAAAATTTTACTATTGCATTTATATTTATTATTTTGAAAAATATATTTACAATAATTCTTATTTTTTGAATAATAATCTCAAGTCGATATTTATTAGATATCGATGACCGTACAAGCGGGAGGAAGTTAGTTTTCTTCACTTCCTCTGACCTCTAATGCTCCTACTTCAAATAAAGAAAATAAAGAGAAAAAAAAAACCCGAGAAAATGGCGCAACGTCACGGTTGCCCACTAATTACTTTTCTTGATAATAATCAATAGTTTATAAAACCAACAATCGCTTCATAAAATCAAATATTTTAATATTTAAATAAAAAATAAAAAACTTATGTTATTATTTTTCTATTATATTCGAGTTATTGTTTGCTTTGTTATTACTACCATGTAAAAGTTTATATCAATGGATTTGGGTCACGTATCTACAATAGAATATCTAATAATAAAGCCCGTGAATAATAACCAAAAATATGTTATTTAAATGGAAAAATCTCACGGCTACACTCTTAATTTAACTCGAAATATCAAATGAGTTAAGGCCTGAGTTAGTTGAGAGCATTATCCAGCGAAGGCGGGGACCGTGACGCCCTCCAACGACTCTGAATTCCCAAACCGATCCCCAGGAGTTAGTTGTTGCCTCTCTGCTCTGCTCAACTTCCTGCCAATATCCTATTCTAATTTGGAGGCTGCTTAGCTCATGCCAACCTCCATTCTCCATCGAGATTGCAGAGGAACAAAATCACGGGCAGACGTATTCGTTTTAAAACTTCAATGCACTTGACACTATGCAAAAAATTTGCAGAGGGAATTCTTTTTTTTTTTTAAATTATAAATATATTTTTAGACACTTTAAAAATTAATTCTTACAAAAAGTATAAAATTTTATTTTTAAAGAAATTATAAAATTAATATTTACAAGTTTAAACTTTATATAAATTGTTTTAATTAAATAAAAATTAATATTAGGATAAAGATAAAAATTCAAATTTTTTTTTACAACACAATAAGCGACTTCAATTAGACAATTTAAATTATTCCAACCCAAATGAACTTTAAAATTCCTGGCAATTATTTTATCCTCAGAAAAAAGAGCACAGACGTCTTGATGGACTCTTGGGGGATGGAAGTGACGTGCGAGGTCTCTTCCGTCGTGATCGGGACACCGAAACGAGTTTTTACGGGTGGGTTGGCGCGTGAAAAGGGCGATGTGCGATCCCGATATCTCTCTACACACACACACACAACATTCTCCTATTATTATTATTATTCAGTGTTGTTCCAAGCGACGCGGATCCGAACAGAAGGATTGTTGCGGGGATCACACGAGCAAGGTCAACAGAAGCTATAAAACTACCAGCCGCGTGTTTTAACTTGTCCAAACAGTAGGAGGTCGCGGACGTGAACACGTGCAATTATGGCTTGTGGTGCTACTAACTATATTTTTTTTTACTCTGCGGTAAGTCTTTTATTTAATATTTTTAATATTTTCAATCGGTGGAAAAAACTTTTCTGAGATATGTATTTAATATATAATACCCAGAGGAGTCTGTCTGGTATATGCTGCTCGGTCTAATTGGGTCCGCGATAAATTTTACGGAGAGACGTACAAGTGGTAAAAAGTATATAAGAAAATTGTGTGTGAATGTAGACGTTATTTTATATTATATATTTTATATTATATGTGTTTGGTCGAGGAAAAACCACGGAATGGCTTGCCCACCATGGGAAGGGAGCAAA
Source organism: Cotesia vestalis (assembly GCA_000956155.1). Classification (NCBI taxonomy): domain Eukaryota; kingdom Metazoa; phylum Arthropoda; class Insecta; order Hymenoptera; family Braconidae; genus Cotesia; species Cotesia vestalis. The sequence goes on along the minus strand of JZSA01002885.1, from coordinate 6,493 downwards.
GCTGTCTTACGTCCGTTGATCCGCGGATTAAATGATACATATATACACTCCGGCTTTGGATTAGTTTTAATTTCGGGAATTTTTTGTGGTCTTTTATCGCGAAAAGTAAAACCGGAAAATATTTTAACCGAGGGAATTTTTTTTAACCGGATTAATATCGAGAACAAGTTGAGACGTCGAGTGTGTACTGTGTAGTATAAAACTTTTCCATTATACGGCTGTAATTCGTTGAATGTAAGATTAATCGAGGCGGGCAAGTCAATAGCAGTTGCCGAACGAGTAGCAGAAAATAAAACAGACTGTGAAAAACTCGGATCATGTGTTTGCTGTGTGATAAACTATATCTATTGACTAACGGCTAACAATCAATAACTACTCGATTCAGCTGTTGGGTAGTTATTGCATTAATTTACTCTTTTTGGTTTTGTTGTATTTATGTTTTGGTTTTTACCAGCGTCGAGTTGAATTGTTTGTACAGGAATTAACTTTCCGGGGAGTTAATCGAGCCAGTTTAGCGCTCAAAGTTATAGAGATGTAAAAAATACCCTATCCCGGATATATTGAAGGCAAGAAACAGTCTAGGCGAGCGAGGGAAGATTCACTGGCTGAATGGGGGAGGAGGGGTGGGAGTTGAATTTCTCCAGGTCTGATCGCGAGAGGGGTGCCATTACCGCTTTAGCAGTGCCCGTATCGCGTTCCAAAGCAAACTAATCGATCGTTGAACGAGGGTAAACTAGAGTACAGAGTTGTACTGAGTACCGCTCTAGAGGAAAGAGGAAAGAGACATACCCCAGTAGAAGTAGAAGTAGAAGTAGGAGAGGCGAGACCCGGATCAGGATCAGGATGAGAAAACTAAACGAAAACGAGTCCCACGTCGAGCTTTTACGGCTATCTATTTTTATTCATTTCGATTTTAACTATTTTTTTACTCTTGCTTTATTTTTATTGCTCTTGCATTTACAGTTTGTAACAATCATGCAATCAGACTCTTTCAATCTAAACTGTTTAGTTTTTCCGGGAAGTAATCACTTTTTTTATTTTTATTTTTTTATCTGTTAATTTTTGACTGGAAAAAACTTTTCATTGTCTTTAATTCAATAAAACAAACAAAAATTAGTTATAGTAATATCATTAAGCCACAAGGATGTAAAAATGTTGATCGACACTGTTCGTTGAACTCAACTACCGATGCATGGAATATTCTTGTTTACGTCAAGTTAATTTAATTGAAGGTATTCTAAAAAAATATAAAAATATTATGTCCTTTGTATACGCGCGGTTGGTTACTCGCACAAAAATAATTTAAACATTATTCATTTTTATAATAAAATATGTTAAAGGATAATACAGTAATTAAAGCATACTCTTTATAATATTTTATTGAAGTGCAGTATACGAAAGAAACGCAAACATTTTTATTCAACGAAAAAGCGGGATTAAAATTTCATTCGAAACTTTTTGTCTTAATTACTCTATTATTTTCATTACAATGTATAATGTATGTTATTTTGTCATTAGTGAATTTAAGTGTAGTGTTTACAAAAAATAAAAAAAAAAAGTCATAAGTAATAATAATAAAAATGAAAAGCTTGGTAAACTAACAAACCTTTTTAAAGTTTTTTAAATTTTATTCCGCTAACAAGCACATAACGACGTATAATGTTGGACAAAATAAGAGTAAAGTACCAGAGAAAACTGTATTAGCTTTGAATAAATGTTGAGTTTAATGCAAGAGAAAATAATGAGAATAATAATATAAATAATAAATTAAATTAATTATTGTGTGGGATTTAGGAAAAGACTAGAAATAATTTTTATGATAAATAAAGTAATAATAATAATAATGAATAAAGGTGAGAGTGTTTACTACGTTGGTGTTGTAATGCGGTGGTGGTGTTTTGATAAAAGGAAGTACATTGTGGTGAGAATAATGGTCAGGTCAACTATCAGTTGGTGAACAGCGTAGCAGGAGCGCTAGATGTACGCTGTGTGCCATAAAGGTGTAAGAGCAATAGCAAAATACCGCGTTCAGGACAATATATTAACTATTTCATTGTACGCACGTGTAACTTTACTCTTTTTCCGACTACTCACTCGCATGACGTCACTTCCGGTCTTATTATTTCACCTGTGCCGGCGAATACACGGATTTTGTCGACTAATGGCCGTCCGAGTCCTTTGAACGCCCGAAACCCTACTACAGAATAATAATAATAATGGAAAAAATATATAATATATATATATAAAGTTGTATAATATAAAAAAAAAAATAAATAACAAAAGAAAAAAAATTCTCGGGTACTTCCTCTCTTATTCTACGGACTCATTTGCTACAGTGATTTATTTTCGCTATTCGAGCTTCACGAGCAGTAAAAATTTTTATGCTCTTGTTAACGTTTTTTCCTCGATCTACTTTTGTTATTTCAACGTTTGATATCTTTTATTTTACATTTAATAATTCGCGCTCCACGGGATTTATTAGAATCAAACTTTTCGGTGCAATTCTTTTTATCTTATTTTTATTTTATTGCAGTGAAAAAAAAAAATTATTCATTGTTCTTGCTGACGAGCAAGTTATTTTTTTCTTAGTTAAATTTGCTCATTAACAGTTAGTCACTCGGTCAATTTAATCGATAAAGTTTCAACCGGGACAACCCCCTCAGACGCTGTTAAATTAGCCAATTTTTATTTTATCATTTTTTAAATTTAAAAAGTAAAATAACAATTTCTTTCTTTTTACTAAATAGCAGCTCTGTGAATTTTTTTTTTATTTTATTTATGTGAAACAAAAAATACTGCGTTCTATTTTCTGACATGTGGAAACCTTTGAAATAATAAAAAAATATAAATTGAAAATAAAGCTTAAATTTTTTTTTATACATTTGTTTATTCGGAAAAAGTTTTTTATTTAAAAAAAAAATCTATAAAATTGTTGGAAAATAATATCGAGAAAAATTTCATACAATATTTAATTACAAAAAATAATATTTTTAATTTCTAACAAATCATCTCCTTAATCAATAAAGTTTTAATTAAGAAAAACACTTTCCCAGACCTCCGAATAAAAATGAATCTTTCCCGATAGTTTGATATTAAAAATATGAAAATGAATAGACGAAAAGTTAATCCCAACAAAGGTACCGGAGATTGACATCGAGTTATATTAAAATCTCAGTATCGGTGACAACTGGCATGTAGGTCATCGATTTTCCATAAATAAAGGCCTCCACGGTTTTAACGAAATAAAAACAGCAGCGCCCGGTGAAAATTTTTTTTTAAAAAAAAATAATTATTAGGAAATAACTATTTTGCCAGGTGTTTGGAGAAACACGAGTAGCGTAATTTCGGTGAAAACATAAAGGCGTCTGTCCGGAGATCGACGCGCTGTTGAAATGCTAAGTAATGACAGTGGGTTTTGAGCGTCCTCCCATTAATCAACCGCAGGATTTACCATCACAAAAGGCCTACAATCACGTTTCGATTTTATGTGTGTTCAGTTTGTATGAGGGCAGTTGCTAGAAAAAGTAAAAGCTGGACGTACAACCGGACAGTGTGCGTTCGGCCTTAAACTCTTTCAGATAAACCACTCGTCTGAAAACATTGTTCATTAATGTAAATAAAACTACATTACTTACCTAAAATAAATAAATATTTAAACTGAACAACAATGGCCCGTTTGTTTTGCTGGTCATGAAATTACCAAGGGACTGGGACAAAATAGAGCTAGCTACTCGCTATTAATGTCAATGTTTAAGATTTAAATGGAAATTTCCGTAACTTTTGTCGGGTTAATTGAGTCTCGTAGGTTCGCTGTGGAGCACAAGCGTTTTATTAATTTGCCGTCCTCGGAATTACCCAAGAAACGAATGGAATATAATGCCGATCCTCAAACTGCGCAGAGTTGAGAGGCAAAACCACTTGGGCTGGAAAACTGAATAAGAGAAAACGTCCTCACCGTCATAATTGTACTGCGCCTCCTATATCTATCCTGAATGCATAATTTAATTCACTTTACACGTGACACCCCGAATTTTACTTTTATTTTTTTTTTTTTTTGTGTTTTGCTATCATTTTTTAGGGGCGTTTGTTGTAAGGTGGATTAATCGAGTGTGAGTTATTCTATTTTGGAGGTCAGAAAAAATTTTCAGGGTTCATTTACTTTTATATTTATTGTTTTCTCGATTTGTTTTAGCTGACATCTGACACAAATTTTTATGCGCTCCACTGAAGCTTGTAACGGGTGTTTAATTATAAAATGCTAATGAGTGTGACTAGTCCATTAGCACGTTCTGGATGACGAGAATTTTTTCATAACTCATAAATCCTTTTGGTTTATTTAATCTCTAATTTTGTCATTTATGAATAATATTAAATAATTATTTCGAGTTTTAAAATTATTTTACAGAAAAAATTAATTTTTATTAAAACAATGATAATTATCTTGGGGAAAATTTTTTTTTACATAAATTTTATTGAGGCCAAGATTATTTTAATATAATAAAAATTATTTATTAAAAGTTGAAAACTAATTTATTCTAAATAAAAAATTCATAAGCAGTTAATAAATTTTTCTATCAGTATTTAAATGAAAGATTATAAAAATGGATAAAAATAAATGTCAGGTGGAAAACGCAACAAAGTAACAAATGATCGATAAATAAATGAAAGGTGTAAAGTAAAAGTGTAAGTTGATGTGACTATTAACGTAAAAAAATAATGAGTAGAATTAAAATTCCATTAGAGTGAGCTTACGGCGAATAGAAGGGGCGCAAGAGAGTGTAGAGTGTCCATGGTGGTCCCGAGCACCTTTTTAATACCGACCACTTCAGTATCACCCGGAAGCTTTGAACTTTCCCACGTTAGCAGCGTAATTACGCTTTTGTGCATCTCACGCAAAGCTTCATACACCGGTTAGGTAGCTGGTTGTGCTGGTTGTGCTGCTTGTGCTGGTGTTATACGCTTGATATGGAGGTATCGCCATTGAGCCATTCTACTGCTCGTGCGGGTTGATTGCGTGTTCATGCCGACACGTTCAATAACCCTTTGGCATCAACTCGAGCCATAAGAAAAAAAAATTAAAATTACCCTGCAGCCTACACATCCATAACATACATACATATTAATCTACAACCTCCTTTATTATTTTTTATATTTCACATTTCACTGAGTAATTTTTATTGCATAACTTTACTACTCATGCTTGCAGCTGTTTCTGGGGTTGATAAGTGCCTCGATAAAGTCTGTCCGGGCAGAAGAATCATCTTTGCCCTCAATCTCGGCCTCTTCATCCCCATCCTCGACGCCCAATCCCTTAGTGGCCACAACTCTCGGTAATTTGTTCCGTCAAGCTCGTTCCGAGCATTATTACACCGCGAGATACGGTTCTGATGGTTCCTCAGTTTCTTCTGGTGCCATCGGAGTCAGGGCTGAGCCGGAGCACCGAGATGCTGCTTACTATGAGCAACGTTGCATTACGTGTGATTCCAATAAATCACCGCCTTCTTACAGAGGGTAATTATTATTATTATTATTATTACAATCCAATTTAATTGAGTTTCTTATTTTAAATTTAAATATCAATGATACAATAAAATAATGACACAGAAAAAAAAATTTACTTGATTCAATTTAATTTTTTTTTTATGTAGAAATAAAATTTAATTTTCTATAAAAATAACACAATATAAATTTTGGCGATTCTATCTATAAAATAAATGATTTTATTCAAAATTTAAATTGTGAATTATATATCAAAGATATGAAAAAATCATAAGAATATAACTTTTTCTTTAATCAATTATTTTTATTATTAGTAAGAAAATAAATTTAAAAAAAATTTATTTACAGATGGAAACCGCGAATGAGACACGATTACTACGAAGATGATTTAGAAGGCCGAAGATACAGAGACAGGTATGACGACTACTACGATCGCGAGCGCGGATATGAGTACGAGAGACCCCGGTCTCATGCAATGGCCCTGGACTACGATCGTAAGCCCGCATACGATTACGACAGACCGAAAATGCCGTACGATTACGACAGAGAGCCGTACAGACCTGACCCTGCTCGACCGCTGCCCTACCACGGCCGGTGAGCCTCTTCATTATTAATTATTATCATTATTATTGTTGATAGTTTTTAATTAGAAGCTTGTTCAATAATAACTGTACATAACTGTAGAAACTATTCTACGGGACATTTAATAAAGCGATCGTGTGTTACAGGTACGATATGCTCATGGGACGAGACCGACCCTACGACATGAGATACGACCGCAACTACGATCGGTTTGCGGACCGCGGGAATGGCTACGACAACTTGGATCAACGCCATACTGGCTATCAATACGAGCCATATGACAGACGTCCCAGTGACGAGCCTCCTCGATACGATCGCTACAACCGTTATCAGCCCAATCGGTAGGTTGTTTTGAATTAACGGCAAACTGTTAAATGTTAATCATTATCGTTATGATCAATTTAAACGCAAT
>JZSA01002884.1:0-50147 GCA_000956155.1 Cotesia vestalis | reverse complement strand
TAAGCCTAAAAAAGAGTTTTTTTCTCAAGGGAATTTTTTAATAATTAATAAATTAATAAATATGTATTAAAAAAAAAAAAAAAAAAAAATTTGATATGTTATTATCGAAAAGTTATTTTGATAGAAAAATTTTTTTGAAATTTTAAATTGTTAAATCTTTATTTGAAAAATAATTTCAAATAGTCATTTATAAAAATTATAAAAAAGGCAAAAATTTCCCAATTTTATAAAAATAATTGATTTTCGTAGTGAAAAGTTAAAAATGAAGTAGATTTGATGAAAATCCCAAGCGTGTATAACTCTTTAAGTTTGAAATATAAAAATTCCACTGTTATATATTCCAGAGACAATTGGAAAGACTTGAACCCTCGAGAGCGAGAACCAGGGTGAGTAATTATTTATATTTCTTCTATTATTTTTAAGCGTCCAACTGAATGAATAAATTTATATTGCATCTCGAAATAACGTGTAGTTTCTCTGGAATTACGTTATCACGATTTTGAATCAGAATCCAATTACATTGAGTAACAGCTCTTATTTATTAAACTATCTAAATCTTTTCGGGCGGATAAATATGCTCCGATGAATTTTAATAGCTGATATTTATTTCGAGGATTAAATATTAGTACTAAATTTTATCAGTTGACTGTGAACTAAAACTCTGTGCTAGTTTAGTTTTAGTTTAATTTATCTTTCCCGCTCGGTCTTGTCTTAAGAAGAAGCTCGGATTGACTTTTTTGCTAGTTATTTTGAGAAGTGACGAGGCAGAGCCAAGTGGGAGGTGAACGACACTTTAACGAACCGGAACAAGGGCTTAGGGTTTACGGTTTAAGGTTTAAGGTTTAAGGTTTAAGGTTTAGCTATCTAACCAGAGCCCGGCTCTGTATTATATCCTGTATTATATCCTGTCCTGTGTTCAATGTTCCAGGTCTTATCGACCGCGAGATTATTTTTACGACAGCACAGTGCCGCCGGGCGGGATGAGAGGGACCAGCTATCTGTATGATCGGGCTGAATCTTCGACCAAGCCCGACTCGACCGAACGTGACAAGCCAACGAGCTCGCCCCAGGCCCAAGATAATAATAAAGTCTACAAGGATTAAGAGGTCATGTTTAATTTAGCAATCATCTATTAATATTACACTTACGATCTCCTGCAGTTTTACTCATCGCTAGAATTTATTTATTTTTTAATTATCGATTAAATACTATCTACACATCGAATCATTAGTAATTATAATTATTCATTTAGTTATTTTAAGTCTCTATTATGTATTACAGTGTAATAAAAATAGTTTAATAATTACCAGAAGTTTATTAGACCGTAGGTTGGTGAAAGTTCTCAAGTTAATTATTAATTTGCTATTTAAATTATTGGAACAACTTTAAGCTTCAATCGAGTGAAAAACCTATAGATTTTATTGAAGATAATTTTACAAACTTTTTTTTTAGTTAAAAGTTTAAGCGATAAATTATAAATTGTTTCCTTTTTATACAAAATATTAAAAAAACTAATTGATATTATAAAATTCAGGGTTTTTTTTTTTATTTAGAAATAAAATTAAAAAAAAAAAAAAAAAAAAAAAAAAAAAAAAAAAAAAAAAAAAAAAAAAAAAAAAAAAAAAAAAAAAAAAAAAAAAAAAAAGTAAGCATAATTATAAAATTGAGATTTCCACAATAGCATTAAAGAAGATTTGTAAGTTACTCTTAATTATTAACGGTGACAGCAGAGGAAAAACTCATTTGACAAATTTACACGGACTCGCTACTTACCACTTTAATATTAAGCTCAAAGTTTTGTTTCCAGTCGCTTTTCTGTCGGGAAAACGTTTCCTCATCCTGCTGGAGTGCAGCGGCCTCTTGAACGGAATCGTGAAAATTAACGTGAAGCTTTCTCCCATTCTACCCTTAAAAGGAAAGCGCCTCTACTTGCTCTCACTCTGACTCTTGCTCTTTGACTTTGCTGTACACTGAAAGTTCCTGAAAACTGAAGGCAGCTTTTAATTTACAGCTATCCGGAATTTCAGGTAGAATCAATTGAGAATAAATATTACAGACATTACTGAGTCACATAGAATTATTGGGGATTTAATAAATGGCAATAAATGTTAGTGCCGATGTCGATACTTTCAGCGAGGAGGTTTATCATTTCAATGGCACGTAAGCCTGTATGTGATACATGGTACCAGTAATCTATATATCTATATAAACTGGGATGTTAAATCATTCTGACGTTACAGAACCCGGGATTTGAATGAAGTGAAGTAAATTCATGAGCATGTAAACCGTATACCGCATACCGGTTACGGATCTAATCTCCGAGGAATTGTCTATCGTTTCCAGTGCCAGGGAATTTACCAACACCGTTTATCACTTCTCCGATTGTTTTGCTACTCATAAGCATTATTTTAGTCACTAGAAATTATAATTGTGCGCTTTGTGCGCCAATTACTAAATTACCAAAGAATCAAAGTTAAATATATTTTTTATAATTATTACATACCAATTTAATTTTTTCCTTACTCTCTACAAAGTTTTTAAGCCAAACAATTAATTAATTAATTTTTTTTTCTTAAATTAATTTAAGAATTTGTTTAAAAAAAATAAAAAATTTATTACATTATTTTATATAATAAATAAATAATTTATTTACATTTTTAAAAGTTAAATTCGAATTTTTTTTTAAACTGCCTTTAGAATAAAAATTATATCATAAAATATAATTTTACATTTATATATAAAATGGCTAGTAAATTCCAAACCCAGGCGTATTATTGCACGCAATGATCCACGTAATATTGGAGGTCCTTGGACGGCAGCCTCTTACATCTTCGATTGGCTCGCGATCTAGGTAAAAGAGAATATGAATGGATCAAAGCCCATATCAAGTTTTCGAAGCTGCTGAATAATCGGTATGGTTGGTCCCTGTTAGCTTAAACGAACCAACGATCAATCGCGATAAATCACGCACCAATGACTTCGATAATGAACCAACCAGACTGCTGCCGCTGAGCAAATATTAACATTTTGGCAATTACCAAATTTAATCGAACGTATAACTATGTTTATTATTATAATTATTTATACAAAATTTTTAAATTTTAATTCTATTAATTAGAAAATTAAAAAGCGACTCTTTTAATTTGATTGAATTTATTCAGTTGAATCGTGAGTGAAACTGTTTTTTTTTTAGTAAGAAAATATAAATTTAATATTTATGTGAAATTGAAAAAATAATATGCTGAACACATATGAACCTAGATTCATGGACATGAGTTGTCATGTGGGTTTGAAATAAATTTCAGGCGTGCATACAAACAGAGTACAATGCTACAATATGTCAAGTACAAGATTAAACTTGCCACAATCTCCAATATGTGACAAAGCAAAGACGTTTTACAGACATTTGTTGTCCTAAATTGTCATCGCATGTAATACGATGTTGAATATTTCAAATTATGTTGATTTTATTGTCAGAATTTCAAATTATTTAATATTAAAATTTAATAATTGGCATTTAAAGTTAAATTTTAAATTTTAATAAATTCATTAATTTAATTTGCTAAAATGAATTTAAGTAATTTATTAATTAAATTACAAATTAATTTAAAGCACTTTTGATATTTTATTTTTCCAAAATAACTTTACAAACTGTATTCAAATTTTTAGTGAATAAATATAAAAAAAATGCGTGTATTGGCGGTGTGAGCCGGTATTAATAAATGTCCAATGCATTTTAAATTGTTGCTCATCAAATATATCGAGCGAATGAAAACGATAGACCCTCTGGAGAGCAATATATTTGAGGTAATTTTAACGATATATTGACTATTCCCGTGGACATTTATATGAAAACAGACAAATGTATACTCTATATTTATTCTCTTTTATTTAAAGAGTATTTTTATTAACTCAAGTATTTTAAATTAAACTATTAATACCTCTATTATTTTTTCTCCGACCTTTCAATTATACCTGTCGATAAATTACTAAACTTTTTTTACAATTGCTAATTTATAATACGAATATTTGATTTTAAATTTTCGAGAGTTATTTTCAGGCTCTATAACTTGGTCTATATCGGTCATAATTCGATACTTTAACAGTGTAATTTTATTTAAACGCAAGCGGTGAGCAAGTCGAGTACAGTTCGTGAATTACTGGCTTCAATTTAATATTAAATGTTAATTAAACTTGAGTCACTGTAATTTTATTTCCAACCGCATTGGAAATTGCAGCGTTTCTATGAAACAGTTAATAATTGACATTACTTAGATATTAAAATTTAATCATTTTTTCACAATTATTTAATAAAAATCGGCCATTAAATTCCAAACATTTCAAATGTTAATTTAATAAGCGAGTTTGCAGTTTTTATTATTTAAAAAATTTATTAAAATTTTTCGAATTAAAGAAGAATTTGATTTTTTATTTAATTATTTAATGTTTATTAATTTTGTAATAAAACAAACAAAATACCCAAGTCAAATGATCAGCAATTTTATTTGAAAAAAAAAAAAAAAAAAAAAACATTCTTGGTAAAGTTTTTGCTGGTAAGCAACTACAGAAGTATTCTCATCGCTGATAGCCGACAGAGGTTCGCGTTTTCATCGTTGATTACAGTGTTTGCCACTCTCGCGGCTTGCCCATCTGTTCGAGTCTGTAACAAGAACAACCCGGCAGTACTTACAGCGTTATAAGCTTTTCTCATTGTCCTGGTAAACTTTCCGGGAGTTTTACTTGCGCAAATGTTTGACTGAAATTCATTCGGGAAAGTTCTCCGGATGTTTTATGTCCCTCGAAGAAAATTCAATCCTGAAAGTTATTTCTTCTTCTTCTAAGGCTTTAAAAAATAAAAGTTGTGAGTAATTTTGGGGAAAAAAAGGGCTATTTATGAAAAGCAAAGCCATCTCAAGTTGAGTAATACCGGAAATCCCTTAAGCACCTGGAGGTTCGCGCGAAATTTTATATTTTATGCTGGTAACTGCTAGTACACCAGGGGTTTATTGTTATAAATGTAATCTCAGTTTTACGTCTTGCGTCTTGGATCTCTAGTCTTGCTTCCCCCGGTTGAGCAACAGAGCTGCATTTATATTGCCCGACTCGGCTGATGTTGATATGAAAAACATAAGCTCCCAACAGAGCCAGACTACAAGATAAATAAGTGTAACAGTCCCTGATATCTTCTGTCTCAGCCGGAATGATGAGTTATCTTAATAATTTAAATTTCCAAAAGGATTACAGCCCACTTCTTCCTTCACCGAATTTAGTTAACGTTTTGTACATTAAGATTAACCTTCTACAGACTACCCTGTACCCTCGTGACAGCTGTTTCTCTCACTCTCTTATTAATTTCTACTTTCCGCAGACTTTCATTTAATTCTGTATTCACCTTCTCGTCTTCTTGTTCGGAATTCATCAACCAAATCTTGTAAATTTTAACATCAAGATTCAGATATTAAATTTATATATGTTAATAAATTATTTTATGGTACAATATTTCTTTAATACTTGCTTCTATTATTCAAATCCGGTTAAGTAATATACTGGTTTATGAATAATCTAGACATATAAGTAATTTATCGTTTGTATTATTATTAATTTATGAAACTACTGGTGAGGATTTGCTAATCATACTTATTTTTGCGCTTTACTAATGGATTTTAATAATTAATGTGATGTTTTAATGATCAATTTAAATTTACTATTTTTATAATATTAACTTTGATAGAAAAATTTATTCAGTTAAAAAAATTGTTTATTAAATATTTATTTCTAGATAATAAAAATTTTTTAATTGTTAATAAATATTTAATTGAAGCCTTGAATTAAAATTAACGATTGAAATAGTATTTATAAATTTTTTACAACTCGATAATTTGAATAAATAAAAAAGTAATTTAATCATTTTTTTTTTATGTAAAATTATGACAAGCAAAATAAATAATAAAGACTGATGATAATGGATGAGAAAATATTGACACTGTAAATTATTAAAGAAATTTAATAAATAAATCAATTGTCAGTTAAAATTATTTATTAATTATTTACAAGACTATTTACACTAAATCAATAAAAAAAGAAAGTATCTGTTAATTCGCCCGAATAGCCACGGATTTAGCCGGACTTGGTATCGAAGGATCGATATCCACCTTAGAGATGACTGCCTCCAATATCGCTGTCCTCGGCTCGATTACCTGATAAATAAATAATTAACAAGGATTAAATATTAAAATGAAATAAATATTACAGACGTACCTGATCGATATCAAGCTGCACCTCCTGCAAGATGTAGTCGAGGGTGCTGACAAAGTGATCCGCGTTTTCAATCGAGAATACCATCGGAGGTTTTAATTTTAAAATATTATTATCGGGGCCGTCGCTGCTCACTAGAATTTTCTGGTCCTTCATTCTGGATACGACGTGCTTGGCCTCAGCCGTCGCGGGAGTTCGCTCCTCACGATCACGTACCAACTCTATTCCAATAAATAATCCAACACCACGTACATCTCCAATAATAGTACGTCTTCGAGATAATTTAATTAATTCGCTCAACAAGTAACCCCCGACTTTCGCAGCGTGCTTTTGAAGCCCCTCTTTTTCAATTACTTCCATCACTGCATTCGCTATCGCACACGACACCGGGTTGCCGCCGTACTGGAATTAAGTTTTTTTAACAATTATTATTTATTTATTATCAACACTGATAAATAAATAAATAAATATATAGATGTATTATCTATATCGGCTGTAAAGAGTTTATGGATTGACAATAAACTCGATGGAAAAGTAGGGTAGTATTATTATTATTATTACATAAATGTAGCTAGTGAATAGTGTCAGTCTTAAATGCCAATGAAAGCAGAGAAACGATCTCGATAAAATACAGCGTATAAATAAGTAGGTGTATATAAATATATATTGTTATAGTTTACTTACGGTATTAAAGTACTCGAGGCCAGTACTCTTAAAACTCGCGGCAATCTCCTGAGTTGTTATTACTGCTGCTACAGGATGCCCATTTCCCATTGGTTTACCGATCGTTACAATGTCCGGTATTACCTCCTCGCCGTAAAGTTCAAAAGCCCACATATGTGATCCTACTCTGCCGAATCCTACTTGAACTTCATCTGCGATACATAAACCCCCGGCTTCACGAACGTGCCTAGATAATATCAAATTATTTTTTTTTTTAATAAAAATTTTTTAATTGTTAATAAATATTTAATTGAAGCCTTGAATTAAAATTAACGATTGAAATAGTATTTATAAATTTTTTACAACTCGATAATTTGAATAAATAAAAAAGTAATTTAATCATTTTTTTTTTATGTAAAATTATGACAAGCAAAATAAATAATAAAGACTGATGATAATGGATGAGAAAATATTGACACTGTAAATTATTAAAGAAATTTAATAAATAAATCAATTGTCAGTTAAAATTATTTATTAATTATTTACAAGACTATTTACACTAAATCAATAAAAAAAGAAAGTATCTGTTAATTCGCCCGAATAGCCACGGATTTAGCCGGACTTGGTATCGAAGGATCGATATCCACCTTAGAGATGACTGCCTCCAATATCGCTGTCCTCGGCTCGATTACCTGATAAATAAATAATAACAAGGATTAAATATTAAAATGAAATAAATATTACAGACGTACCTGATCGATATCAAGCTGCACCTCCTGCAAGATGTAGTCGAGGGTGCTGACAAAGTGATCCGCGTTTTCAATCGAGAATACCATCGGAGGTTTTAATTTTAAAATATTATTATCGGGGCCGTCGCTGCTCACTAGAATTTTCTGGTCCTTCATTCTGGATACGACGTGCTTGGCCTCAGCCGTCGCGGGAGTTCGCTCCTCACGATCACGTACCAACTCTATTCCAATAAATAATCCAACACCACGTACATCTCCAATAATAGTACGTCTTCGAGATAATTTAATTAATTCGCTCAACAAGTAACCCCCGACTTTCGCAGCGTGCTTTTGAAGCCCCTCTTTTTCAATTACTTCCATCACTGCATTCGCTATCGCACACGACACCGGGTTGCCGCCGTACTGGAATTAAGTTTTTTTAACAATTATTATTTATTTATTATCAACACTGATAAATAAATAAATAAATATATAGATGTATTATCTATATCGGCTGTAAAGAGTTTATGGATTGACAATAAACTCGATGGAAAAGTAGGGTAGTATTATTATTATTATTACATAAATGTAGCTAGTGAATAGTGTCAGTCTTAAATGCCAATGAAAGCAGAGAAACGATCTCGATAAAATACAGCGTATAAATAAGTAGGTGTATATAAATATATATTGTTATAGTTTACTTACGGTATTAAAGTACTCGAGGCCAGTACTCTTAAAACTCGCGGCAATCTCCTGAGTTGTTATTACTGCTGCTACAGGATGCCCATTTCCCATTGGTTTACCGATCGTTACAATGTCCGGTATTACCTCCTCGCCGTAAAGTTCAAAAGCCCACATATGTGATCCTACTCTGCCGAATCCTACTTGAACTTCATCTGCGATACATAAACCCCCGGCTTCACGAACGTGCCTAGATAATATCAAATTATTTTTTTTTTTAATTTTTATAATAAATTTTTAAAAAATAATTTTTTTTTTTTTTAATTTTTAATCAAGAATTTTTCT
The DNA here is from genome assembly GCA_000956155.1 of Cotesia vestalis. Taxonomy (NCBI): domain Eukaryota; kingdom Metazoa; phylum Arthropoda; class Insecta; order Hymenoptera; family Braconidae; genus Cotesia; species Cotesia vestalis. The sequence goes on along the minus strand of JZSA01002884.1, from coordinate 41,475 downwards.
TTAATTTTTGATAAATAATTTTTGTATTTAATTTTAATTAATAATTTTTTTTTAACTTTTAATAATAAAAACTCACCGATAGACATTTTTAAAATAATTAACTGGCGGAATAATTTGCCCGCCAACAGATATAAGACTCTCAGCAATAAAAGCGCGAATACCCCGTCCTTGAGACTTAACATTATCGCAGATCCTCTTAACGTCCTCAGCGTACTTTTCACCGAGATCCTCCTCCGGATAGTCCACGTCTCGATATTTTCCGCGATAGACATCCGGGCAGGGAGCCTGAGAAAGAGGAACCAGAAAAAGTTCAACAAAAAATAACTATTTTAAAGACTGAGACTGTGTTGGGACTCTAGTGCGTGCAGGGGATTAACAATCACCACTTAGTAGGTCTCTATTACATCTATCACAATTTAACAACTGGAGAAACTGTGAAGAGCTCCTCGGTTCGGAAAAAAAAAAAAAAAAAAAAAAACAAGGATAAAAGGATGGAATCTAAAAGACGCCCGATTAAATTGTATAAGTGAGGGGAGTTTGGATTCTTACCACGTGTACCCACTCCTTCTTTCCGTTCTCCAGTTGATTGAACTTGTAGGGCGAGATATCGATCAGCGAGGTCAAGTGTCCGTGATAAGCGCTAAAATCAGACATTTTTCTCGTTTATATTAATTTAATTTATCCATTATAAATATTTTTAAACCTCATAAAAGTAAAACTAAGTCTACTGGCTCGGAATAATTTTAAAATAAATTTATTAGCTGTTTTTATTTTCAATTTTCATCAGATCTCCTAATAATACTTGTCCATACATCCCACGTACGTAATCTTGTGTCACCTGAAATGACAAGAGGATTATGTGGATGATAGACTTCCGGCAATGCGGAAAAAGTAATACGGGGATTCCTTTCTCTCGCACTTGCTACGTTTTTAGTAACAATACGTGTACCTTGAATCCTCGAGCTTTCGTGCCTAGACTGCTAACTCAATACTGTAAACAACTAAAATAAAATAACCCTGGTATTAGTATTGTTTAGATCTGTTTCACATCCCACGGATTTGTTCCCACAAATAATAATAATAATAACAATAAAAGTGCGCAGTAGATGTTGATAACCAAAAGCGCAATATCGAAAATTTAAAAATAATATTGTGACTAAAAAACGCGAGATACGATAAAATTAATGAAGATTTTTTATAGAAAATTTAATTAATTACAAAAAAGTATTCTTGTCATTTTTTTGTATCTTTAATATTTAACCCAGAATTTTAATTTTAAATTATTTTATACTAATTAAGAATATTAAATCTAAAAAATAATAATAATCCTGGCTCAGTAGACTTTAATTTAATATTTAATTAAATAATTAACTCACTGGTCGATAGCAATGACGTCTTTGTTCCCAGTATGAGCCTCAGCGAGTCTGAGGGCCAAATCGTTGGCCTCGCTTCCAGAATTCACCAGAAAGCAAACAGACAACGGCTCCGGCAGCAGCGAAGTCAATCTCTGGGCGCAAACTACCAAATTGTCATGCAGAAACCGATTATTGGTGCTCAGAAGAGCCATTTGTTGCTGACCAGCTTTAACTACTTCCGGATGACAGTGTCCCACTGAAAATTTTATATTTTTAATTATCATAATATATTTTCTATTTATAAGAGATAATTTTTACCGTGAGCAACGTTGTTGATGCAGTCGAGATAACACTCTCCTCGTTCATTGTACATGTATTGTCCGGATGCTTTCACAATCTTCAAAGGATTTGATCGATAAAAAAGCTTACACGATTGCCTGTAATCAATTTTATTTAATTTTTTCTTTTTTTAATTAATTAATACACTCTGAATAATTACCAACAAAAAATCTAATCGCAATTACTTTATACAAAGTTTTTATCGAATTCTTTTTATCTGATGAAATTTTTCCGTACTCGATATCGATTACCTTGAAGTTTATTTTATAATAATTAATTTTTATTTTTAATTTATGTAAAAAAAAAAAAAACAATTTAATTAATAAATTATCAAAGATTTTTTTTCTTAAATCAAGTAAATATTTTTATAAATTTTATATATTGACATTTTTAAAGATTTAAGCTCATCCTGATGTTTCACTCATCAAGAGCTTTCATTTGAGTACCCACATGCATTTTCATATATTTTTCATATATACATATATATAATATATATAAATATATGAAAAATTGATGTGGGTACTCAAATGAAAGCTTTTGATGAGAGTAATGTCAGGATGAGCTTAAATCTTTAAAAATGTCAATAATTCACAAGATACAAGGTCATTTTTTATTATTATATTTTTAATAATACAGATAAATAAAAATTGGCAAGTATCATTTTATGTCAGCCATAGATTGCAAGTTTGTTGATGGAATATTTCCTCAGTAGTTTAAAGCTCAGTCACGTAGCAACGATAATGATTTCCCATGTGATATCGTATAAGACGAAAGACGAAAGGCAACGTCCAAGTGAAGATTTAAGTACCCAAAGTGCTAATGCATCGGTTTAACGGGTTAACTTTATATTAAATGAGGGATTTATAAGTCTCTCACTGTATCATACACTTAAAGCTAGACTCGGCTATCTTGTCAATTTAATACCGCGCGAATAGACACTCACACTTACACCTAACTATTGATCATTATGTAATATATGAATTATATTTGAGAGCGAGCAGAGGTGAGGGAGAATACATAGGAACACATGGACAGGAACTGAACGGGATATGGAATATCGTTGTAGCCGTTTCTACCTATGAATTATCATATGCTCGTGACATTTTATCACATACGACCCAATTCTCACTTATCCCAGTGATAATATGCTAATTTGCGGGACCTCTCTGCTCTATACATATACTGATGATCGATTCTACCGGCGTCATCCGCAACGTTATCAACTCGACCATAATAATGCCTCCAATAAATTTCGTAAATCTCTGATCCTATTTTGATTATTTTTCCCGGATAATCGGTTCAAATTTTTTTATATTTTGTTTATTTATTTTAAAATAAAAAAAAAAAAAAATCTATCTAATTTTTAATAAATTAATTCTTTCTTTCTTTTAAAGTTCCAATGAATTTTTAAGATAATTATAAATGAATAAATAAATAAAAACTTACCCAATGTGTCGCTCTCGCAGTTTCAAAGTATCATTTTTAGACATTTGCTCAAGTGAATTTGAAGTTTTATTAGTAGGCGTCATTTTTCTAACTTACTATAATTTTAAAATAAAAAAATTGAAATAATAAATTTAAAAAAGAATAAATAAAAACCTGAAAAAATGAAGATGATGATTCCTCAGCTTCCGAAAGCAATTGTCAGCAATTGTCAGCTTGAGTTGAGAGTGTCCCGACCTATAATGGTGACGTCATATATAGCACTCGAAGTTGGCGGGAATAAGCGGGGATCTGCGCGCGCATTTAAGTCTCATTATTATTATTATTATTTTTGTTTATAGCAGTATTATTTAAGCAACACAACTTTAAATCCCCACAAAATAGAAACATACATTTATTGAAGACATATATGACATATGGTCAATACATGTATGTTTATATTATATATCTTGAGAGTTTGCTCAAGCTGTATCTATTTACACTTCTCACATTAGACGGTAAATTGAGACACCCTCCAGGTTCAAGGAAATTACATATTTTATATATATTCAATGTTAATAGGTACTTTAAACAATTTAGATAATCGCAAGCATTCAGATGATATGATGAGTTTGTTAATCAGTGACCCTCAAAACTCCAAACGGGTCACCTTGAAGAATATCCCGAGAGAGAGAGAGAGAGACATTTATTTTTGTTTAAATTATATTCAGCGCGATGAAAATTGCAATGAAAATTGACGATAAAACTAATAATAATTGTTGGCGTTATCGAATGAACAAACGAGGGTCATTGCGGCTGTGGAAGATTGCAGGCACGTGAAGGAGGCTCGTTCCAAGTGTGATCAAACATTATTTTCGATTATTTATTATTTTTATCCCGATCGATCTAATTAAACTACTTGTTAATAAAAGTCTCTGGTGATAGTGATTATTATTGAGAAAATATATATTTAGTTATTTATTTCTTAAATATACATTGTAGATCTGCAAATATTGTTATCTTAATAAATAAATCACTTTTACTCTTATTATTAACTATTTTATTTCTCAATAATTTTTATTTTATTAAAATAATAAAAAAATTTAATTTAAAAATAATTTTAATCGATATTTTTTATTTTAAAATATTAAAAGTTATTGAATAAAAATAAAATTTAATGATATTGTCAGTTGCAAAAATAAATAATAGGAAGAACAAATAATAAATAAATAAATAGATAAGAGATCAAGTTGGAAAAAAACAATTCACGTGCTGACCAAGAGGCTACACGTGCTCCCAGTTATAATATTACGATACGATAGAACAAATAAAGATATATATTTTATATAGATATATAATAACCGGGTATTTATGCAGGTGCATTCACAGCGGAAAAAGTCCTCCGATAAAACAAACTCCGCTAAGAAAATACTTATAGCAAACTCAACAAGCTCAACTTACGATTGACTTATCAATTATTTTCTTCGCTTGGCTTAATAATTACGAAACCCCGTTATCGCAGTGGAAATTTCTCAATAAAACAATTTCGCAATAGAATTAAGTAAGTAACGATGAAAAAGAAAATTTTTTTTTTCGAAATTTTCCAGAATTATTGAAAAGAAATCGAAATTAGGTGGATAGAGAAGAGTGGAAAAAAGATAAAATGAAAACGATAAATCAATTGAACGCAGTAGCGCGATACTAATTTAGTGATGTGAGAGCCGAACCGATGTGGAATGTACATATTTGTGCTGCTCGTCGAATAGAACGAACGAGTATGGTATATTCGGTTCTATCGAAAAGTTTAATTTACGAATAGTGTGAGAAGAGAGTTAACAAATTGCTGTCAACGAAAATCAATTTAAATCTCTACTCTGCTGACTATAACTGATGCTACTGCAACTGTTATCACTCTACACTGATTAAGTAGTTTCGTACTTTCACCAGTCAGACTACTACTCTCTATTTTTTTTTTTTTTTTTTTTTTTTTTTTTTTTTTTTTTTTAATTACTTAAAATACTTCAAACTGAATTTCTTGAAACAAAAGTGAAATTTCTAAAATTTTTTTTTAGTTCATGAATAAATTTCACCCTCTTATTGATTGAAAAAATTTACCCTTCGCATTCGCAGTTTATCTAATCAAGCAACAAGTAGCCTGGTGAAACAATAAGTCACTACTAATTGAAATATTAACTTCCTTACTCGGAAAATGGAGTGACCTTCACCGTGAGTTTTATTATTCATCCAAAAGTTACATAATTTAATTCCACTCGATTTCATTAACCTGCTATCTATCTTCAATCAATTAATGCGGTTAATTACTGTACAAATTGTTCGATGATACAATTATTGCCGTAATTAATAGCAGTTATAGCATATAAAAAATGAATTTAAATCAACCGTGCAGCCACTTCCATACTCGATAGCTACATTATCCAATCATGAATACTAGTGCATGGTGTATGGTGTTCATAGTGAATACATAGTGTAATAATTATATGAAAAAACATGTACTGAGGCAAAAGTAATCGTGATTGTGATGCTGCTTTAAAGTAGTAGTGGAAGTTGTAGTCCGACCAGTCCGGCTTTCTCGACGAGAAGTGCACCTTGGCACACTTACTAACAACCCCACACCACTCTATAGCTATACTACGGCCAGTTTACTTGTATTGAAGCACGCGGTCTCTCCTGCTGAGAGATCTTTTCAAACTCACTAAATAAAACCCACAAGACTTGTTTCATCTGAACGAACGTCCGTTCACTTATATATTGTAATACGCAACAAAAACTGTCGATAAATAATGTTATTTGATATTATGAACTCATCCTAGACAACTTTTATGTTGTTGTTTTTTTTTATCGTCTCTACTTTTCCTCTCACTCTTTTTAATATTTATTATTTTCGTCGTTATGTAATAATAAAAAAAAAAGATTATGTTAATAAACAGACATTCACCTATTCAATGATCGCTGATCGTCTCGAATGATTTTTTGTAATTTTTTTTCTTTCTTTCGAAAAAATCTCTGTTTTTTGAAGAAAGATAATTTTTTTTTATTATAATTTTCTAATCAGATTTTTCACGAAATTTTCCAGAATTATTGAAAAGAAATCGAAATTAGGTGGATAGAGAAGAGTGGAAAAAAGATAAAATGAAAACGATAAATCAATTGAACGCAGTAGCGCGATACTAATTTAGTGATGTGAGAGCCGAACCGATGTGGAATGTACATATTTGTGCTGCTCGTCGAATAGAACGAACGAGTATGGTATATTCGGTTCTATCGAAAAGTTTAATTTACGAATAGTGTGAGAAGAGAGTTAACAAATTGCTGTCAACGAAAATCAATTTAAATCTCTACTCTGCTGACTATAACTGATGCTACTGCAACTGTTATCACTCTACACTGATTAAGTAGTTTCGTACTTTCACCAGTCAGACTACTACTCTCTATTTTTTTTTTTTTTTTTTTTTTTTTTTTTTTTTTTTTTCATACGCTGTCATCTTCCATTTATTTTATTCATTGTTGCCGCGACCTCCAAATCGAATAGTTATTCGCAAAAAATAACTAGACTATCGGTCATGTGTCGTGATTTATTGATAACTCAGGTAATGATTATTATCCTGAATTAGATAATGTCAGTAGTTTAAGTACGTGACAATCCGACCTACATATCTATGTCCAGATCATATTAAATTAAAAAAAAAAAATTAATATTGTACCTTAAAATAAAATTTATAAAAAAAACTTTTTATAGAGAATTTAATTATTTAAAAAAAATTATTCTTACTTTTTTTTTATCTTTAATATTTAACCCGCAATTTAAATTTCAAATAAAAAAATAAAAAATAAATTATTTACAAAAAAGGATTGTAAAGGATTTAACCCATAAATTAAATTTTAAATTATAAATTGTAAAAAAAAATTATTAATCTTTTTTGTTTTAATAAAATTTAGATATAACTCTGTAAATTGCATTCGAAAGCTAAGTTCATCAGTCGGCATAAATTTTCTTAAGTTCAATGTTACAGCTTACGGCTTACACGATAATATATCTTATTTACCATAGAATTAATTATGATTATTCGTGAGTAACTTTTAAATTTAATAAAACATTGCAATAAATAATAATAAAAGAATTAAAGACACTTGACAATGAAATATAATTATTATTATCACGATAAATAAGTGATTAATTCTTATCAAACAAAAAAAAAAAAAACATTTTTTACAACCGAATGTTAATTTAAAACGACCGATAATATGTTAAATATTATTGATAAAAAAGTTATGAAAATTAATTGGTCAGTATTTTTCAAGCGCGCTGATAAAAATACACACCTTCATATGTTATCAACATTAAAAATTTCCACGCGATTACGTAAATAACGTCATTTATAATTATCTCATCGGCAATCAAGAGAGATTCATTGGTGTTTGCGCTGAGATAAGATGGTAAATTTTTTATCAAGTCTCCTGGTACTTGATATTAATTTTTATGTCACTTTTTGAGAGATTTTGATGATAATGTTATTAAAAATGAGAGGTTTAATTAAACTTAGATTGAATTATCCATCAAAAATTTTTTATATGGCTTAATATAGTCATTTATGATTTTTTATTTGAAAATAAATGTCCTGATTAAAAATTTACTGTATTTAATTGTAATTTATAAATTTTAAGTATTAATACTACTTCTAAAAGTATTTAATTTAAATTTGTTTATTGTTTAAAATTTTTAATTGCTAGATAATTAAAATTAAAAAAAAAAAATTCGCAGTCGGTAGGACTCGAACCTACGCTCCCAGAGGGAATCTGATAACTAGAAGCGTGAAATACATATTCTAGTCAGACGCCTTAACCACTCGGCCACGACTGCTTGCTCGTTTAATCTGCATCCAAGGTCATATTTTACCTCAAAATAATTTTTTAAACAATAAACTAATTTCTAAGAATAGTAAAATTAAATTTTGACTTTTTTAATAATAAATAATTAAAAAAAACATTTTTATAAAATTTATTTTTCACATTAAAATTGAATGGAAATTTTTTTGCATTTATACAGCAGTAAACTAATTATTTAAAAAAAATTTTTTATTAATTTAATAATTAAAAAGTAATAAATGATTTTATAAAAGTTAAAATAAAATTATTGATTAATTTTAAGTTTGAAAAATAAAAAAATTTATTCGGGGCAAAATGGACAATATAAATTCGTATTTTTAAACAAAAATTTCAGAAAGAATAATTAACATTTTTACAGAATAATAATTATTTTTTATTTCAAGTTTTATAATTTTACAATTTTAATAATAAAAAATAAAAAAAATTAATTTAGCCGACATTTAAACTTTTATAGAAATTTTTTCATTAATAAAATTATTAGAAAAAAATTCCACAAGTAAAAAATTTGAAAAACTATACGTGCAATTTTTTAAAAACATTTTATTACTGTCAATTGAATTAATAAAAAATTTTTCGCTGTCGGCTAATTTTAGTTTAAAAAAAAATGTTCAAATATTTAATAAATGACGAAAAAAGAAAAAAAAAATTAAATAAATAAATAAAGAAAGAAGCATAGGATGAATAAATGATAAGCAAATATATGACGAGTATCATATTTATTATGACATCGATTTATAATATTTAATACAATATAATTTGTTATATGTATGTATATAATTATCTTCATTATAATATAATATATATATTTATATTTATTTATATATTTTTATTTATTTATTTATTTAAATCTTATATGTGAAAACCACACATACTTTAGCGATAAAAATGAAATTAAATAGCAAACACCAAAACAGCTATTATTCAACCAGCTAATTAATTTCTGCTCTCGGTTCTGTAAATAATAAGCGTTTAAATTAAACGAATGTGTACATTTATATTTCATTAAAAATTAAACTAAATATAAAACGATTAATTGTGAGCACTGCAGACAGCCGAGATTAACGTAGTTCATTTATATCCATTAATTATTTAACTTTATTTTAATTGTAATAATTAATAAATTCATCGGAAAAATAAGCGTGAATTTTTTTTTTTACGTAATTTTTATTATCTTTTTATATATATATATATATATTTATAATGTATAATATATATATAATAGTTTTATAATTTCTATACGTACTTAATCGTTAAGTAGAAAATGTTTAAAGTTGCTTAGTAAATATATATATAATATGTTGTGTATGTATATATATATCACTGTATAAAATAAATATGACGTATTCACTCACAATATAATTTTTATCAAGGAATAGATATTTTCTTTATTTATTACTCTTAATTTTTTTAAACATTACTTTTTTTCTTCAATTAAAAATAAAACCTGAATTTATTTTTTTAAATCTATTGTAAAATAATTATTAAAACTCGCGTTTCTACCCCTATCAATAATTACTTATAATTTTTATTAATATTACCTCTAGATAAAGCTCTAAATCATTTACTATAGACTTTTCTGGTGTAAATTTTTTTTTTTTTTACCAGTTTATTTTTTTTTTAATAATTATTTTATTTCATTTTTATTAATTAATTATTTTTTTATTAATTCTTGACCAAGTGTAAAAATAGATTTATCAATCTCCGTTAAATCTCTTGCTTAGATTTTTTTTCATCATTTTATTTTTAAAATTTTTTAAACTTATTCTTTCTCACGTTACTGACTAACTCGGGCAGGATTTAGATTAGTTTTATTTTATTAGATTGCAAAAAGATATACTGAATTAGTAATGAGCTTTTGCTGGACAATTTAATTATTCGTAGAAACGCGAGTACATTAGCTATCCAGAAATAAATATAAAAAAAAAATTAAATTAATTTTTTAAAGAATTAATTAATCAATTTTTTTTTTTTTTTTTCACTAAAATTGCTGAAAAATTTGATGAAAAGCTAGCACTTTACTACCACATTTTTTTAAAACTTATTAATTAATTTTTTTTTTTTTTTATTTTTTCATTTTTCATTTCCTACACACACTAATTAGGCTAAACACCTATTCGACTAATGACAATTTCATAGATTATCATGTAATGGGGATACATAAAATTTTTTTTAATTATTTAATTAATTAATTATTACTGTTAATATCTATTTTTTTTTGACTAATTCTACACTAGTCGAGGTATTCTAAAAATTTAAATCTAACCCGGATGCAAACAAACGGCAGGCGGCAATCTCGCCATCACAACTATTTTTAAAATTTAATTATCTTTACAATAATATTAATTTTTTTTTTTTCAACAGATTCTATTCACCAGAGACAAACAAAGTGTGCAAAGTCATTAGTTATTACAATTGAGCAATTTTATGATGACAAATAAATATTTAAGCGATCGCGGATCCAGCCAGCCTCATTTGTCGCAAATTTTTAAACTAAATTATTTTATCCTGTGACATATCACCAACAGAGACAAATCCTTGTCTTTTAAACAAAAGGATCTAGCCTTGCAGATTTATTTAAACAATTAATTTTTTCTTTAAATCTTAATTATTAATTATAAATTACTAGTTTTTTTTTTTTTTAATTATTTAATTTTTCCCCGTCGACACTGAATTTTTCTTACGATTTTTTTATTTTTATAATAATATTAATATGACAATAATTATAGTTGTAATTGTTATTGTTACTGTAATAATAATTATGATAAATAACTATATTAACAATGGAATTATTTAACACTGGAGAATATACGATTACAAGACAGAGCAATGTTTATATCTCTTAATAATTAATCTTAAATATTAATTATACGATATCAACATCGCTGATTAGTTATTAACTTGCAGACTGAGATTTTTCACATTGATTTTGACGAGGCACTGTTCAGTGTTACTAGAAAAACAATAACAATAAATATTATTTATTAATTTTTATTTTTATTTATTATTTAGCGGCTTATTATTTATTAGATTTAAAAAAAAAAAATTTATTACTCAGAAATTAAAAAATTGCTTTAAGTAGAACAATCGCGAACGCAGTGACAAGGGAATTGATCTACCCATCCGGTAATCAATTTACAATTATTATTATTATTATTATTATTTCAACTCTTAGTTTAATTTGATTTATCTTGTGGGATTTATGATAAATTATTACAATGACAATTATTATAATTAATAAATGTATAAGCGAATAATAATTAGAGGCAGGTGTCGCAAAATTTTTTAGGTGATATGTCAACGTTTAATTTTATTAATTATTTTATTAATAATTCAAATAATTATAATTAAATTATAAAATTACAGAGATCATTCAATTACGGATTGTCAAAACTGACAATTTTTTTTTTTTTATTTATTTAAACGCATTTTTTTTTTTTAAATATATAAGTATGCATTTTATAAATTTTTTTTAAATGATTTTGATCGATAAAAAAAAAAAATAAGAAAATTATTTAATTATGCTAGATATTTTTTTTTTTTTTTAATTAATAATATATAATTATAAAAAAAATTGAAATATAAAATAATTTCGATGTTAAGTAAATATTTTCCATACTGAATTTTTTTTATTTAAATAAATAGTATGGTTGTGTATAAATATTTATTTATTTATTTATTTACCGTATCGTCACTATAAATATATTTTTTCATATTTCCCTTTTTAGTTTATCGTCATCGTTAATGACAGCGCTTAAATCGATTAATTGAAATATAAAAAAATATTATATATTAATTAATAAGACAATGAAAAAATTCAATCTATCTAGTGACAAAATAAAATTTACTACCTAATTGACGCTAATGACATAGTCATGGGATTAAATAATTGAATTTATCAATCAATTAATAATTCATCTAAATGACGATCGGTTAGCCTGGCTTTTGATTTTTTTTTATTTTATTTTATTTTTTAGTGATTAAGTTATTTATCTACCATCAAATATTGGATAAGTGTTATTTATTAAAAAAAAAAAAATTATTAATTACTCTAGTAACCGGCAGTTTTTAAATTGCCGAGTGGTGGATTGTAGATGCATGATTGTAGATATTTACCGTAAAAAAAAAAAATATACCACACACTCAATTGTAAAAAAAAATAATTATGCAAAGTCAATAAAAATTTTTTTTTTATAAAAGCGGGCCTTTAGACGAGTTTCTTCGATCGTTTTTTAAATAAATTTGAAAAAATATTTATTTATATCAATAATTATCAAAATAATTTTTGTCTAATTTATTAAAATTAATTTGACGCAGAAAAATAATTAAATCTCTTGTGATTTATAAAAAAAAATTTAATACTAAAAAATAAGCCCGCGGAAAATGAGACCGATAAAAATTTATTTTAATCAACTACGTTGTCCTAGCCTAGCGTCAGGGATGTTACGAGGCCTCGCAATTGAGTCTCTGTGAATCAGAGAAAGTGGCGGGCCAGTTGCGTAATGAATTGTTCGGTGCTGGTGATACTGCGGTGACCTGTCGAACATGCAAGGAATCGCTATTTTATCCCACGCGAGTTCGTTTATAGTGGCTAATCCTCTGACGTAGGTGAGGTTCTCTGGAGGATGGCGGTGTTGGTGATGTTGCTGTTGCTGTTGCTGTTGCTGTTGCTGCTGCTGCGGTTGTTGTTGTTGAGGGTGAATCTGCTGGGCCGGAGGTGTGGGAGGAGCATGAAGATGAGATGTGAGCCACGTCACGCCTGGCTCCGCTCTGTGTCATTTATTATTACTTTGCAAAGCGGCATTTATCTGAGCCCACAATTCTTTATTGCAAGCCGGAGATCTAAAAAACGAGAAACAAAGACATTGATTAAGCGATTAAAGTGTGTACGATAGAATTCCTCTGGGAAAAAATTATCGCTGACCTTTTCATAGACTGGAGCCACTCCTTAAACTGCGTGTGACCTTCCGGTGTAATATGGAAAGCAGCTCGCGCTGCGCAAACTATGCTCGCAAATTCTTCATACTCCCCTGACATTAAGTGATACAATTTATGATGCATACATTGAATATACCTGCAATTATTTATTATTTATTAGTCTTTGAATTTAATTAATTAATTTGAATAATGTCGAGTGATATAATAAATAAATATATATATTTAAACTTTCTATAAATTAATCCAATAATTATTTAACAAGACTTTTTTATCGACCTAGTTATTGAATCTTGTATTTTATAAAGTGAAATTTTCTATTGCTTGTTTTTTTTTTTTATATAAATTATGTAATATTTATAAAATAAATTCTTATGGAAATTATTCATAGCAAAAGCTATAAAATTATTTTATTATCTATAATAAAATTTCAAGATTAAAAAAAAAATTATTAACAATTTATATTATCAAGAAAATAAGAAAAATTTTTTTCATCATATTTAAAATTTATAAAAATATTTACTTGATTTAAGAAAAAAAATGTTTGATAATTTGTTAAATTAAATTTTTTTTTTTAGCATAAATTTAAAATAAAAATTAATAATAATAATAATAATATCTTACATTTGCTGACACTTGTGAACGATAGGTGCTAATAGCGCTGACCTCAAATGCTGCAAAAACATAGTAGGATTGCTTCGAGAGTGGAAAGTAGCAGCTTCAAGAGCAACATCGTGAAGTACAAATGGACTGACGATGCTGTTGACAGTGCACATGCAGAGCTGGTTAAAGCACTGAGTGCCGAGGCGCTTAGAAATTCTGAGTAACCATTTAACATCCTCGCCGTAGGGCGGATTCCTCGCGTACTTGGCTTGCGGTCTGTCGTCATGAACCCTGCGGGCGAGAGTTTCCAGTGCGAGCATACCGACCCGATAGGCAGCAACAAGTGGACGTAACTGCTGAGGACTAAAGGCCTGGCTCTGTCGATGTACTTGCGGTTGGGGTCGAACAGTCGAAATAATCGGCTGGGCTTGGACCATAGCCGGTCCTTGCATGCCATTGTGACCGGGAATCGAGCCAGCGATTTCCTGAGGAACATTTACCGGCATCGGCTGCTGCATTCCGAACATGTGGTGGCCGCCAGGCAGAGGATGGACGTTCACCGTCGTCACCGTCGGCTGAGGATAGTACTGCTGAACAGGCGGCGGCTGGGTCACCGGCGGCGGGTGTCGCTGGTGCTGAGGGTGCACCTGGTGCGGAGGCATCGCCGCGTGGTACATCTGCATGTGAGGAGGCGTCGGAGGCAGCGCCACGCGGTGCGGAGGCATCTGTCCGCCGAACGCCGGGATCGGGTGGTGAGGATGCACGAAGCTGTAGGGTCCAACGGTGTAGGGCAACCCGACACCCGGCACCAGAGTCGTCATCGTCGGGTGAGGTGGATAAGGTTGCGGTGGCGGCTGAGTACTCGTCACCACCACCGTCTGCGTTGGTCCTGGCATCATCTGTCCGATATTCAAGTCCAATTGACCTTGTCCTGGTTCTACTATCAGAGCGCCATTCGGGTCCAGTTGGAGATGATCGTGCGGAATATCATCTTGCTGCTCGCCACCGGGTGTGTGACGTAGATACAGCTCGTACCAGTACTTTGCGACTTGGAAGAGTACTTCTGGATAAACTCCGCCGCCTTTCGCTGTATTCTCCACCATGATACACGCTTTTTCCAGCATAAGATCGCTTTGTTCTTTGCACTAAAATTTTTATTTCATTTTTAATAAAAAATTATTTTTTAATTATTATAAATTTTAATGAAATTATTACTCAGATAAAAGACTCAGTTATTGACACACTTGCAATTTTATTTTAATTAAAAAAAAAAAGTCAACTCTAATAAATTAATAATTTTTGAGAACATTTTATTTTTTTAATCAGAATAAAATTGCAAGTGTCAATAACTAGGTCTTTTAATTTATAGGATATAAAATAATTAATAATACCTGTAGAATGGCTCGCTGAATCTCATTGGGATTGAGGGCGTGAGCGTGAGGCAAGCAAGACAAAGCCAACTCAGCAGCGGCACGAACCATGTTAGGATCGCTACCACGAGAAGATTTGTCTGCAATGCTGACGGCCTCGGGAGGCGTGAGATGCCCTTCCCAGCTGTCGATCAGGAACCAGATTGCCGGAGCGCCAATTTCCATGGCCTGACCGGTGATCCATGATACGTGGCTCGAGTAGGTACGACTGAGCCAATTAGGACTGACGCAGTTGTGAAGTCCAAGTGCATAGAGTCCAATTTGAAAGGCACACATGTGTAGCGCACGATGAGGACCATGGTGATTTTGATTAGTCGACGCTTGGGTGAACAGCGAGGTCGAGCTGGTGCCCCCAGCCTTCAGCAAGACTGTCTTGGCCAGTTCGCACATAAAGTGAGCTCCGGCTTCAGAGGGCTGGTTCGGGATTGACGGGTAGACCTTCTTGCACTTGTACCTAAAAGATAGCAGACCAAAGAGGAAAAACATTTAAATTAAATCTAATAAATGTTTAGAGAGGAATGATAAATAATTAGATTCTTCTCTTGCCTGCCTAACCTCGTTTCCTTGGTCCTGGTGGAAACCGGGGGCTGGGAAGTCTGGGGCTGAACAGTGAGAGCACTCATGCCAGCTTCCAGCTCAGCGCTGGTGCTGCTGTGAGGTCGACTGCTGGTACCGGCAATTCCGTCGCCACTGCCGCTGACATCCGTCCCCGTCAACGGTGACGAGCACATTTTAGTGCGACGGAAGCTGGCCAACTGTCTCTTGGTCGGCGGATTCGAGCTGTAATAACTGCTGACAATTGGCGTCTTTATCAGCTGATGAATCTCCCGATCTAAAAGCTTGTCCATTATCTTAGCAACTTTAACGGGCTCGTCTTTGTAGTGCAAAAGAAGGGTTATCGCGAGATCCCCTCTCTGCCGTCGAGTGCCTTCACACAAAAGCGGATGATCAGCCTCGCTGACGTTTGCTTTTAAACCCAGAGCAGCTACGGCAGCGTCGAACCCGAGATTCTCGTCCTCCTCGTTGGTCATCGTCGACCACTCGCCTTTCATTTTCAGCGAGGTGTTTAACGCGTCAAATATCAAGCTAGCCAGCATTATCGGCAACAATGCGTGGCCACGTGACCTCAAAATACCATCACGAAGTTGCTCAGCACGCTGACGCAGCATTGTCAATTCAGCAGGCCCCAGTGGAATCCTCTTTAGCAGTCCCACGAGCTCGCTCTCTTGATGTGCTAATTTAACTTCCAGGGGTTTAGTGCTCGCTGGCGGTCGCGCCATTTCTAACCCAAATAGACCGACTCTGAATGCCAGATTGTGGTGCTCGAAATTTTCCATTAAAACTGTGCAGAGAAACGCGCATTTTGCCAGAGTCGCTGAGGCCAAACAAGTTAGCTGATGAGACGCCGGATTAACTGGCTGTTTTTTGCGCTTGCCTTTTATAACCACCGGTGGGACTTCAATCATCAAATCCGGCGGATGCGACAGCAATTCTTCCGCCAATTTAACACTGAGAATACAAGCCTCGCGTGTGTGCCCGTGAGCGTAGAGGCCCTCTGCTCGTGCGAACAAAATGTCCCAAGGGTCTTCGGTTTTCTTGAGATTTCCGAGAACAGCACTGGCGCTGGCCCCACCGTGGCTGTCATTCTTCGCGTCCTTTATCTCCGTGGCGGACATACTGGCCATCGCTTTAGTGTCGTAGTAGTAGAAATTATACTCGTCCCCGGAGGGGCTGTCGCTGCTGGACGACGAGCTTTCATCCTTGGACGGTCGTCTCAGCGGGTCCTTAGCCAAACTACACTCAGCGGTGTCTCGTTTGTTACTGCCACAACCAACAGGTACAGCTTTGCTGGTAGAAGCCGTGGAGGTGCTCGCTTGCTGAGGATCCCGGTCCCGGTACTCGGTTATTGTGGCGATGCGACACTTGGATGGATCTATGGTTACTTTGTTGATGCAACTATCGCTACTGTCACTGTGTGTTTCGGAAGAGGCATTTGACCGGTGCTTATCCGAGCCCTGGGCGTTCTTCAAGCTGACATTGCTGTTTGAGGAGGACTCGCTTCCTCCGCCCTCCTGCGAGTCAGTGTCTCCACCGCAATTGTTCAGCTCGCCGTACTCCCGACGCACCAAGTCCACCTGGGATGGCAACGGAAACGCCGGCAAATTAGACATGTCACCGTCGTTCTCGCAGAATCCCTCGGAACTTACGCTGCTTCTATTGCCGTCATTGGCGGCGTTATTCCCGGGATTGTTTCGGGAACAGAATCCGGGAAAATCACGGGAATTGAGTCGCTTGCGATCTATGTAGCTGAAATCAACGAGACCCATGCAATGGGGTCGCCTGCTGTGATGGTGAGAATTTGGTGGTTGGCAATTTAATACCGCGGCGCTTGAATTAACTTGATTAACCTCGGTTCTGGTGTCGCCGGCGTGACGTAAACAAGTGAAGGGACAGTGGTACATTGGATTGCTGCCAGCGGTGTAAGTGATACCCGGCAGAGTGTACTCGTCCCAATCGAGATAGCAGGCCTCGAGAGCCGGCTTGAATCCGGTAAAGACCTCGATGTCAGTTTTTAGAGAGTCCTTTTGGGTGCCGCCGTGGTTGCGGTTCTGGGTGTTGTGGGAGACAGTGCCTCGGCTCTTGGTCACTTTGTCGATGACTTTCATGTGCCAGGCTGTGAATTGTCCGTGGAGCATCTCGCGCTCGGAGGGCGAAAGACCGGGATTCAAGGCTGCCAACCGCCACAGCAGAACTATTTCGTCGCAAAGAGAGGAACAGGCGTGCTGGGACGCGTGGGCGTTGTTGTTCATGCTGCCGTGCTTGCCACCTCCGTGCCCGGTTCCATTCAGCAGGGCGATTTTGGTGTTGAACCACCAGACGAGAAACTGCTCGCACGCCATGCACTCCTCGGTGATGATCTCCAGCAGGGGAATCGCGTTTCGGTCTGTGCGCTTGAACATCTCCCGGACTATCGAGAGCAAGTTCCACATGCCCTCGGGCTCCCGGCCCCGAAGAGGTCGCAGCAATGAGGACCATTCTGTCGCGGCTGGTGGCGCTGTCGTGCTCAAGTAATTGACATCGCTGAAGACAATGGGCGAGGGGACGCAAAATTTGATGAGAATCTTTTTAATATTCCCGTGGAGGGTTTTCTCATCCAAGTACCAGGAGGTCTGGTCGTGGGCGGAAGCCCCAGCGGTTGGATCTGGGGCCCCGCAATAGCTGTTTATCGCGCTCGGCTGGGTTGACAGCAACTCGTCCAACAGCCTCTGGGCGGTCGGCAAAATCTGCTGCGGGAGCTCGCTTATCAGATATTGAGCGAACTTTTGGAGCTGCTCGCGGTGTAACCGTGACAGTGACTCGCTTACCGGAGCACGGAGACATACTTGAGTTGGTAAGTGGATTCTGTGGAGACAAACTGCTACTACGTGAGAACACCAGTAAGCGGCGGAAGTACAAGTACAGTTGCAGGATGTTATTCTTCGGCGGTCGAATGTTACAGATACTTTGAAGGGCTCCTTGTTGTTTATTGACCCTGTACATACTTGGGTATTTACGGTCGCACTCAGATGAAACCCTGAAATGACATTTAATTAACAATAGTTCTAAGAGGGTGTGATAATTATTTTAATTACCTATCTGTAGGGGATCTTTGACACTTTTTGAACGGAACAAATGTTCGCCTCGTTGAAATTCATCCGCGCTGCCGTTAGCCAGGCAGGAGTAAAGTCTTATGTCCTCCTCGTTGTCCGGAAAACTCCAGAAGGCTATTCGAAGCTGAAGCTGCTCGGGAACTGGCGGGTAAACGTGCTCCACCAGCTCGAAGGGTATGTGCGACGCGACACATCTCGCCGAGAGCTCACACAAAGTCGGCACCTGTTGTTTGTCTAAAAAATAAATTATTCAATCCATTAACTAACTTTATTCGAACTTTAATGAGGATTAAATTTTATTTTTTTTTTTTTTTTAAATTAAAATTCAAGAGAATTTTTTTTATAGATTTTTATAAGCTTGCAATTATTTTAGAAAAACTTCTCAAAGGTTTTGAAATTTACACTGCAATAGGTAACTCCGGAAACTAATTGCGGAAACCTTAAATTACCTTATCAAATAAATATTTTTATTTTTTATTTTTTTTTTGCACCTGATAAAGGGAAACTGGTCAAGGTAACTCTGTTTATATTTGTCGAGAAGGTAATTTGTTATAGCGATAACAGTAACACACTAGTGCAATTACTAGTACGTCAGTGGAGTAACCACATTTCGTGACAAACTCCTCACTCTCTCCTTCTCTCTATACTACTAGGGTTGTCGTGTTAAATAAATTTAGTTCCGTTAGGAAATAAAATTATTTAAGTTATAAATTGATAAAATAAAGTTAACTACCCACTACGTTAGCTAATTTGTTATAATTATTATCAGTTGCAAGATTATAAGAAAAAAATAGCAAAGCCGAGAATTACGTGTAAGCTTTTTATTTACAAAAAAGTAAGATTAATTGTAACTTTGATTTTTTTCCTTTTAAAGGTGAGAGAGCATACGAAATATTCGGTAGAACGGAAACGAATTGCCGGAGTGTCAAAGCTCATACCTCACTCGGAAAATAATGGCCGTGCAGCCTGTTCACCCGGGAAAACATTCCAAACCAGCTACGGGGAATCCCGACCGATAGAGAAAGCTCTACTGTAACGTACAATACCAGCAACAGAGTAACCAACCAGCCAGGGGTGCTATTTGCGGATAGCTGATCCAACACTTTACCCAGTAGTACACTGTACTGTACTGTACACCCTAGAAATTCGAGAGGAGAAAGAGGGTGTGTTACAAAATACAATAGAACTACTGGTAGTTATATTCGTTAGCTTCAGCTTGAGTTCCTCGTGTGTATTTTGGTTAGTTTCATTCCAGAAAGGGAATTTTCCAATGGAAACTACACTCTCACCGGTAAAACATTTATTACCGGTGAGTTTTTTGAATTGTCAAAGTGTCAAGAGCTTTGTCCTATTACTAGGCAAACTTCAAAGCCTACAACTGCTCACAATCGATAATTTCTTTTTCTTTTTTCTTTTTCTGTTTAATATCACATTCTGACTACAAAAAAAAGTAAAGGTGAAAAGCTGTTAAACATTTATATCTTTCCGGTATCATGTACATGCTAGGTATTAACTTTATGTCGATGTCGTTAAACTTACTGCGGATTATTATTCAACATAAACATTTAATGCTTATTTATTTATATTTGTTTTATGGCTTAAGTTTCTTTCATAAGAAAAAAATTTATTTAAATATAGAAAGTATTTTAATTTTAAAAAAGTAATATGTCTGCACTTATTGTTTGTTTAAAATAAAATTACAATTATAATGATGTACTTATTAAAGACGGTGAGAGTTGAATTAAAAACGAGAACAATAAATATCGTTACTCTTGATATTACATTATATTATATTATGAACAAGTTGAGGAAGAGTATGAGAAGAAAAGGAGCACCCTCAAAGTAATAATTCAATTATTGCTCCCTTTTCCGCGAGCCGTAAAATAAAGCACGATGTGCTCTATACTAATAATCTCATCAATTTTAAAAACGACCGTATAATTTGTATAACAAATACTCTTGGACGGTAAATAAATTACTGTTAGAAGTAATATAAATTATAATTTATAATAATAATGTATTAATTTTATTGCTGGTACGGTTTATAGAGAATTTCAACATCAAAGTAGTATTATAAATTTATATAAAAGCAATAATAAAATCTTTAAAACCTAGAAGTGGAACAATTTACATAGAAACTGCTGGCTGTTGATTTTTCTAAACAACTCTTTTAAATATAACCGTATAATTAAATCGGTTTTATTTATGTTTATATTTATTAGAGGGAGAGCTCTTGATTTGGTGGATTTTTATAAAATTCTCCCGCGGTATATTTAACACTCATTGGCTTCAATAAATTTAATCACCAGCACTTTCACTGTTACACTTCTAGACGGAGTTATGATGAAGAGAAGAAGAAAATTCCGAGATCAATGTACTGGAAATGGGTATAATTCACTTCTTCTCAATATATATATATATCAATGAATAAATATATATGAAGATGGGGGAGTAGGGTGAGCCAGAAGTAAGTGAGATTTAAAAAGCCAAGAGATATTTTTGAGAAAATGATATTTCTCAGAGAAATACTATTACTGAAATAAATGTGCATCTGGTATTTTAGATGCAGGTGATGCAGGTGCTGCTCTACCTCGAACCTTCGAATAACATCCAGTTACACCTCGGAAAATAAATTTACTTGGCATTAGCATTTATATGAACCACCGAGTTTAACACAAAGTCCATCGACTCGTGAAAATATAAAATATTTAATAAAATTCAATGAAACAATTCGATAAATGATTATCGGAAAATGCTAATGCCGCTCTTGTAGTTTTATTCTTAAATAAACAACCGAATATTCATTATTATTATTATTAAATAATTGATTAATAAAAAAAAAAAATATTATTTAATAATTTAATAAGAGAAAAATTGAAATAATAATTTATTTAAAAATGAAACCAACGGGCGAGACTTATTATTCAATGACTAGGTAATCTGCGCATGGCTCCTCGATTATTCAGTGTAATCAACAGCCTCGATTTTATCGGAATAACTCATCCGCTCTTCTATTTAACTTGCCCGGTTTTGTTAAAAAATTTTCCATCATCTCTCACCAGAGAGATTACATCGCGAAAGTCCATTAAAAACCGAACACCCGGCGAACAAAATAACCTCTCATATAGTTTCATTCCAGAAAGGGAATTTTCCAATGGAAACTACACTCTCACCGGTAAAACATTTATTACCGGTGAGTTTTTTGAATTGTCAAAGTGTCAAGAGCTTTGTCCTATTACTAGGCAAACTTCAAAGCCTACAACTGCTCACAATCGATAATTTCTTTTTCTTTTTTCTTTTTCTGTTTAATATCACATTCTGACTACAAAAAAAAGTAAAGGTGAAAAGCTGTTAAACATTTATATCTTTCCGGTATCATGTACATGCTAGGTATTAACTTTATGTCGATGTCGTTAAACTTACTGCGGATTATTATTCAACATAAACATTTAATGCTTATTTATTTATATTTGTTTTATGGCTTAAGTTTCTTTCATAAGAAAAAAATTTATTTAAATATAGAAAGTATTTTAATTTTAAAAAAGTAATATGTCTGCACTTATTGTTTGTTTAAAATAAAATTACAATTATAATGATGTACTTATTAAAGACGGTGAGAGTTGAATTAAAAACGAGAACAATAAATATCGTTACTCTTGATATTACATTATATTATATTATGAACAAGTTGAGGAAGAGTATGAGAAGAAAAGGAGCACCCTCAAAGTAATAATTCAATTATTGCTCCCTTTTCCGCGAGCCGTAAAATAAAGCACGATGTGCTCTATACTAATAATCTCATCAATTTTAAAAACGACCGTATAATTTGTATAACAAATACTCTTGGACGGTAAATAAATTACTGTTAGAAGTAATATAAATTATAATTTATAATAATAATGTATTAATTTTATTGCTGGTACGGTTTATAGAGAATTTCAACATCAAAGTAGTATTATAAATTTATATAAAAGCAATAATAAAATCTTTAAAACCTAGAAGTGGAACAATTTACATAGAAACTGCTGGCTGTTGATTTTTCTAAACAACTCTTTTAAATATAACCGTATAATTAAATCGGTTTTATTTATGTTTATATTTATTAGAGGGAGAGCTCTTGATTTGGTGGATTTTTATAAAATTCTCCCGCGGTATATTTAACACTCATTGGCTTCAATAAATTTAATCACCAGCACTTTCACTGTTACACTTCTAGACGGAGTTATGATGAAGAGAAGAAGAAAATTCCGAGATCAATGTACTGGAAATGGGTATAATTCACTTCTTCTCAATATATATATATATCAATGAATAAATATATATGAAGATGGGGGAGTAGGGTGAGCCAGAAGTAAGTGAGATTTAAAAAGCCAAGAGATATTTTTGAGAAAATGATATTTCTCAGAGAAATACTATTACTGAAATAAATGTGCATCTGGTATTTTAGATGCAGGTGATGCAGGTGCTGCTCTACCTCGAACCTTCGAATAACATCCAGTTACACCTCGGAAAATAAATTTACTTGGCATTAGCATTTATATGAACCACCGAGTTTAACACAAAGTCCATCGACTCGTGAAAATATAAAATATTTAATAAAATTCAATGAAACAATTCGATAAATGATTATCGGAAAATGCTAATGCCGCTCTTGTAGTTTTATTCTTAAATAAACAACCGAATATTCATTATTATTATTATTAAATAATTGATTAATAAAAAAAAAAAATATTATTTAATAATTTAATAAGAGAAAAATTGAAATAATAATTTATTTAAAAATGAAACCAACGGGCGAGACTTATTATTCAATGACTAGGTAATCTGCGCATGGCTCCTCGATTATTCAGTGTAATCAACAGCCTCGATTTTATCGGAATAACTCATCCGCTCTTCTATTTAACTTGCCCGGTTTTGTTAAAAAATTTTCCATCATCTCTCACCAGAGAGATTACATCGCGAAAGTCCATTAAAAACCGAACACCCGGCGAACAAAATAACCTCTCATTCCGTTGGGGCTGAGAATATCTTTTTTATTTTTTTTTATTTGATTTTCGCTGCTCACTTAAACTCACCGGATGATTGTTGCCGCGGAAAATGGAGCCAGCACCTGGAGTAATAGGGGTAATAGGACTCTTGGACAATTCAGGATGCAGTCCTGAAAGTTCCTGAAAGCTATAGCTGGCGTCTAGATTAAGCCGGAAATAACTGAAAGAGAGACGGCTGGAAAAGTCAAGGGGGGATGCAAAAAATGGAAAAAAAAAATATGAGATGAGTTTTAAAAGAGGGGATGTCGGATTAGAACATGCCAACCCGGTAATTGAGACAAGGGAAGTCTTAATGACCTACTTGGCGCTTGTCATTCTCTTTAGATTTCCTATTTTCATTTTCCTAAGCCGTAAACTATTTAATTAATGTAAATAAAAACATCATTTGATAATTATTTTAATTAAAAAATATTTATGAATTTTTAAAATTCTTTTTTAGAATTTTTATGAGCGAGTAGACAACAAAAGACTTGAAAGCAATTTCGGAAAAAATATTAAGCGAGTACTCGCTTATTTACTCCATTTTGAATAGTAGTATTCAGATGTGATGTCGAGAAATTTTAATGCCCGGGCGAGTTTGTAAAAACAAGAGGCATTACGCAAATGAGGAGAAGCTCTGTCATATCTGCTATCTATCTACTATCTTTTATCCACCACTGTTTAACGGTTTTACTCTCAAGGATGCGATGCACTACTCATCTGTGAGTGCAAAAACTCAACAATAGACGCTAGGCTATGCACTCAGTTTAAATCATTATTATTATCATCAAAAATATCTCCGATACAATGCCATTCAATTAACTGATAAATTAATTAAAATTAATATGAACGGTACATTAATTACGATAATAATTATTTGATAAATTCGATGAAATATTTACGGAAAGAATTTCGATGCCAAGAATGTTATTTATTAGAGAAAATAATTACTGATCGTCAGATATTAATTTAAAATATGTTATTATAAAATTTAATCTTGTTAAACTCGCGGTGAATAAATTATTATTTTTATATTGTGTGCAATTGCAAGAGGGAAAAAACATGTGCTAGTATGAAAGGGTTTGGAAAATAAATTACATATATTGTAAAAGATATTGTGCTCTATTGATGGTGGCTCGTGCCGAAATACTTGACGGAATAAAATAAAAATCAACCATCAGAGTAACAAGAGGTAGAAAAAAAATATAAAAGGTATGAAATTTCGTACTGCCGTCATCAGTTTTAGACTTTTTATTTTTTTCGATTACCACAATAAATATGCAAAGCTGAATGGCTCGCCGATGAATACCGGTCTTTGAGAGCAGCCTCAATGATTTTCACACAGAGACCCTGTAATTTGTTACACATGCTTGATGGACAACGACCCGATGTCTATCAAGGTTATTCAAAGTTCCTATTTATTTATTTATTTGTTAATTAACAACCAAGCTCCGGTTAAGTAAAACGTAACCGTTAAATTACGACTTTAAAATATAAATGTGTAAATCAGATATGTTTATATGCTAAATTGCTATTTATTTTAGACAGCTGAAGATAACTGATTCGTTAACAAGCAAACGGTAATTAATTTACGAAGGTATATCTCAACTCTGTAAGAGGATTCGAGCCGAACAGAACAGCAGGTATAGTAGAGTATTTTATCAAGTGTACATTTCTTTTTAAAAAAAAATTATTTTTACTCCAATTATTTTTAATACGACTTTATATAAATAAATAAAACAGAAATTAGCATCGAATTTTTTAGAAACTCGCTAATCAACTAAAGTTGTAACAGGACTCGTGCCAAACATCACTTAATTTTCACCGACGATGACGACCGATGAATAAAATGAATAAAAACCGAACCTCTGCTCCGTCGGTCACTGAACCAAGTTAGCTTTACACATTGTGAGTCACTTAACTTCTCGTCATCTTAAAACTCGTCGTAGTCCTTAAAAATACAGGGCTTTAAAATTACAGAGCGTTGTTCTAAAAGTAAAAACCAACATTGAATTTTGTGACTTTAGAATATGGAGATATAAAAAAGTAAAAGTTTAAAAAAAAAATATTTGCCAACATTTTTAATAAAAAATGGGTTTGAAAATCTAATAGAAAGTAATATTAGAAAATTTGCCTTGAGTAAACTCGCCTTGTAAGAGGTCCTTGGACTCCGACGAGGTTAAATGTTTATACATATATCCAGCACATAACTGCGTAAGATGTAAGACGTTAGGCTATTACGAGCAACCTCCAGAGACTCCTTATCCGTTCGAGAGACATTTACGCGTGTTATTGGCATCAGCAGGTGCACATGTACAAGGATTAATGATCCTGGCATTCTCGATGGATCATTACTCAAAATTTATCAATAACAACAATAATATAATGATAATAATAATAATAATATTAATGATAAATAACCACTTGAACGAATGATACTGAAATGAATGTGCTCGGTAATACACGGATAAGTGGATGTATGAGTTAATGCATGTATGCAATTTAAAAACAGTTTACGGTGGATCATCATTACATCCTACTCGATGCATCGCCATACTCACATCAACACAATAACAATAACAAACCGGTACGATCTCAGATACCGAACGCAGAGCTGCTACGTAGGTCCCTATTATATAGTAGGAGGGATAATTATCTTCCCAGAAATTGTAACGGCGTCAAGCTGCAATGAAAGTTTATATAAATAATAATACATTTAATCCTTTTTGTGCAATGCTGCTGGCGGAAATAAAAAATTTTATTTTCTAATAAACCTCATGAGTAAAAAATTTTTCAAACAATAATTTCATTTTTTTTTTTTTTTTTTTAATCACCAAATAAAAGTCTTCAAAAGAAGTTTAAGAAAGAGAAGAAGATGGTAATTTCCATGAATTTCGAAGGAACTCCGGAGCAACGACTGGTGAGTATTCCCGAGAGCAATGAGGATCGACGTTATACTCAATTCACGATTCGGATTGTCGAGGAGGATGCACAGGGATGCGGTCGTGTCTATCTATCTATATGTATATATTCATCAAGAGTACATACATGTATAGACAGAGTATATGGCGTACGTAGCTTCGATACACCTCGATAAATTGAATTTCTCCCTCGACACGAGGCCATCCAGAGGAGTGGATTACTCAACCGATGCAATTTCTTTTTCTTCCAGTTGCCGGACAAATCGAGGGAACAAAACTGAACGTAAACTCGCGGTTACTCTTCTAAGCTGGCTTTGTTTTGTCTACAATCCCAACTACATATGTGTGTTTTACGTATAAAGTTTATATACAATGACGATACACCTGGGCCAGAGAAAGAAAACGACCTTGTCACGACGACGATTGATTTCAGCGGTGCACCTGTCGCTCTTTTTATTTAATTTCATGTCAACTTTATTACTTTCTCTTTCTCTGTCCTTTTCCATCTGTCATCAGCGATACGTGCTTCAAAAAATATGTACACACGTATGGCAAAAAAAAAAAAAAAAAAAGATATTTTAGCTCAAAAATACTTTTTTGAAAATTAATTAAAGTTTGAATTTAATTTTTTATGTGTGAGTGCGTGAAGTGGCTATTATTAGGGAGTCTTACAAGTATTGTTAATAATTCAAAAAAAAAAAAAACATTTTCGCTGTCAAGTCGTCTCATTGAAGACAATAAAGAGTAAAAAAGAATAGAGTGAGGAAAAAGAAGCTTTCGTCAGCTAAAAATTCGGTCGTCGAAACTGCTTGATAGCCGGAAAGTATATACACTTGTATTACTTGGTGTAGGTTGGGGAAGGGAACCAAAAAGGGAGACATTGGTGACTGTGAGTTTATATAAAATATGTGTTGTATATATTAGTATTAGTATATATACTTTAATAAAGTAGAAAAGAAAGTAATTTAGAATTTAAACTGGATAGTGGAGAATATTCCGCTGGGGAGTAAAAAGAGTGTAGCTGATGACTCCTATCTCTGTTTACCTAAATTCTCTTTCTCTGTTCAGGAGCTCCGATAGCAATAGAAATAGCAGTAGCAGCAGCAGCAGCAGCAGCAGCAGCAGCTTCTTGATCAGTCCACAACTCGGAGCAGCACACGAGCATTAATGGCCCTAGATAGAATTCACAGTGGATCGTTTTATATATCCATCCCATAGCAGCTTCGGAGGATCGATACGGTCGCCCATAGCAACGCTGGGCTGCTTCTACACGGAGGGATTGTACGAGTAGGATACATCTCAATGCGACTCCTACCCTTGGCTGAACCAGGTTCCATTCCATATTTTCTAGCTTCCTCCCTGCACTTCTCTGTGTACACTTATACACTCAGCTCTTGCCCTCGTCTTTTTCCTCTGTCGCGAACTCGTCAAAAATAAATACTTTTTTCCCTCTTGTGTTTACTTCTTTTATCTCAACTCCCTCTACTCACTTCTTACTCTCGTCTTATTCTTTATCTTATTCTTTACTTGGGCACAATAATATAATCTCCATTGCCTTTCTCAACAACTGGTCGTTCCAGGCTTCCAGGCTTCCAGGCTTCCAGAGGCTTTCAGGCTTCCAGGTTGTCTGTGTGTTGTGTGTGATTTACTCTCTCTCTCACTCTCGTGTAATATTATCGGCCACAATAACTCCCTCACGGCCTCCATTTCTTCGATATAATCGGCGAGCCTTTGTTCTACACAGCATCGCGATACAAAGGGTGAATCAGCCCTTTGTGATAGAACCTTTATATATCTATCTATAAGTATAAATCTTATGTACCAGTAAAATAATTACACTTTTTTGTCATCTCCAATTATCTCGCGCTAAAATAATCTGTTTAAAAAACCCAAAATATATCATAAGAAATTTTTTTATACTTTGGAATTTTATATCTTCTTCCATAAGCAGTGTAACGAAAAATATGAATAGATTTTTTGTCGGAAATTGAACGCTCTACAAGAAAGGTCTCTTATGATTTTTTGATAAATTCCTTTTTTCAAAAGTTATTTAAAGTTTAAGATTAGCATGTCCTAAATGACTAGATGAAATAATTATTTTTAAAAAATTAGATTTATAAATATTTGAGTAATTGAAAAGCAATGAACAAAGTGCATTTAAATCCGACGTGACCTTGGAGTGAGTTGACTTTGCTAGAATTGGTAGAAAGACAAACGACAAAGTGGAAAAGTGTAGGGTACAAGGCACGTACCAGGGATAAAAAATAAAAAATAAAAGTAAATTAAATAAGAACCTTGAGTTCTATTCTGAAACCGCCCTCTAGTACTCGAGTGGTAGTAGTCTTATCTTCATTTGGTTATCTGTTGGACTCACCCGAGAACTCACTCTTCTACTTTTTATCATTTTATCTTTTCTTCTTACTCATTGCTCCTTACTTCTTGGTTCTTATTGCTACTCTATCGATCACGTATTTTCCTTTTCCAATCAAATACTCAGCTCTCTATGTATATACCGCATTATCCACGAGCACACTTTAAAGTTAAGTGATGTTTAAAAATATATATATTTTTTGGTTTATTTTTTGGTAGACGATCAAAGACACGTCTCCGTCAATTTATTCCAGTCGATTAATTTGAATTTTTTTTTTCTCTTGCACTTTTTTTCATTCTTTTCCGTCTAGCACACCAAAGAAACCTGGACATTGATAAAGACGGGGTAATCATGCGGAAGATGACAAACGTAACGTCACGTTTTTAACTCTCTCATGTGTTAGTGTAATGTAGCATACATATATCGATATAACGTAAAGTGTACCAACCCAGTTAAGTATAGTGGCATGTTATGTGAAAATGAAAAAACCAAAACTGCTGACTTAATGCTGCTGATGCATTTGATTCAACTTTCTATAGGTAATCAACGAGATTGCTCCGAAGACTAATAATCTATTTAATCCCGTTCTATGGGATAATAAATCAACCTTTTAAAAAACATCCAGTGATAAATGTCTTGTGATAAGACGTCTAAATAAATATATATATATACTTTTATCAAGAGAATTTTCTTGACAAAAAAAATATATTTTCAATTAATTTAAATTGTTTTTACTTGACTCAAATAAAGCTGTTTGTATTTTTACTTATTAAATTTAATACTACTTTATCAAGAAACTCTCCAAAATAATATTTTTCTTTAAATGATTTATAACAAAAAATCCTCAGCATACCTATCACCAGATCCAAAGTTTATATACATGTCACAGTATGCTGAACAATAAATAAAATGATGAAGGAATTAGCAGTAAGGCGTTGAACGATTCGTCTGGAATACAGGCATCGCGATGGTAATGGCTGCTAGGCACGCAAGTTAAGGGGCGCGATTCAAAGTTAAATATACCAGGAGATGGAGGAACTGTAGGAATAACTGGAGGAACTCGAGGTACGAGAGTGAGTAGAGGGTTAACGGGGATGAAGAAGAAAAAGGAATAACGAAGACGAAAAGTCCATAGAACTGGCCTGGATTTCCTAGGGCAAAGCTTTTACAAACATTAATCGATTAAAAATTTTTCCGTCTCTCGTTCTTTTTGTTCTTCGGTAGTACCAGCGGCAACGCCAGCTAAATTGAAAAATAATATTGTGGAGAAAAATATAAATTCCTTGCTCCATTTAATATTATTTTTTTCGCCCGTCACTCTGGGGCGTATCGACGGGTTGTAAGAGGCGACGCCGGCGAAATGCTACACGCAGAACTTTTATTTATTGATGCTAAACATATGTAAGTACTTGGAAGAACTATACACTTGAGCCAATACATACACTGACAAGTACAACTACCTACTGTACATCAGAGTAGTGTGCAGTGTAGGGTCTACGTGAGATCCTTTGCACCTGTGACTGGTATCGCTGGTTGTGGACGTTTCGCATCCTATTATTTATTCATGTCGCGTATCGTTGTAACGGTCGTACGTCTTGACAACTACCGTCCTACCAACACGTATCACTATTATACACAAATACTAAATATTAAATAATAATGAAATTTTATTTTTACTAGCATAGATATTATTAAGGTTACGGTAGCAAGGTACTAACCGTAAAGTTCGCCAAGATAATTAGAGTTTTAACAAAGAACTAGACGTCCAAGTAGTAGCTCTACGTACGTCGTATGCACGTATGAATTTTTAATACCCGATAAATTGTTTTCAACAGATATGCAATAAAGGGAACAAAGGATTTAAAGTTTCACGATCGAGGTGTCTCGATTTAGAGCAATAAAACACTATGGCTAAAAATTAAACTAACTTTTGAAGAGCAAAAAGACCCAATGGACAGAGTGTCTACAATAGATAGATAGATAGATAGATAGATGGATGGATGGATAGATGTACGGATTATATAGAGCAAAAGAAGTTTAAAACTTATCCGTCTTTAGGACACAGAATAGAAGAGATGAGAAGAGAGCTAAAAGTTGAGCGGCACAAAAGAGGCTAAATCGTGAATCTGAGAACAAAGAATGAATGTTGGTCGTCGGCAGGGTCCTTGACTGTTGTTTGTAAACAACCAATCCGAGAATTCAAGCTCGCTGTTCCTTTTGCCAAGATTGAATCTCTCTGATATATACCAGCGAACGAACCAACCAGCGAAGGCATCCTTCGTTCCTTGAAACTCATTTCAGTTTCTCTCTTATTCTCAATATTTTTTGCCTTCAGCTCTCTGCTTTTTAGCCAGCTCGCCTGGTCATTCTCAACTCTAACTCCTCGAGCTCGTCCTCTCCCAACTTATGCCACTATCTTCGTTGTCAGCCCCGACAACTTCCAATCTCCTCCAGACACCAAAAGTTATTTTATTTCGGTTGCTGACCATCCAAGGTGCTGTGTAGCTTTAACTCCACTAGCAAGAAATCGGCACTGACCTCCGACATTCTCCTCGGCTTTAAAACCGTCTGCTTATACTTATATCCTTCTCCTGCTCCTCTTCCTTTTCCTTTTCCTTTTCCTTTATACTTATACCAGTTTAGCTATAGAGCGGCGCCAAAAGGTCCTTTCAATGAAGGAACCCACGTCGGAGGAGGTATAAAACGGAATCATAAAAAAAAACATCAACCTACCGACCAACACACACATTACTTAAAAAGCACCAATATAGATACGCGTAGGGGACGAGAAACAGCAGACTCACCCTGGTTGCTGCTGCTGCTGCTGCTGCTATTGCTGCTAGTTCTGGCAGTACAGGAGGGACGGGATTATAGTGCTCAAGAATAAAAATAATAATAAAAAAGAAAAAATAACTAAGTGACGGTAGACGGGAGTTGTATACCAGGTGCATTGACTCAGGCTAAACCGGATGTCTACTACCTGCGGGTTGTCTATGTATTCATCGGTCTCTTATTCACACCGTTAATATATATATTTATATTCAAACTGGAGCTGATCGAAGCTAACCAGTCAATTTTGCTAATAAACGTTATCAAGCTAATTGTACGCTTTTAAACGGCTATCAATGCTCGACTTTGTTTTTAAATATTCAACTTTATCTTTTATAGTTGATATTTTCTATTGTTGTTTGTTTGTTTGTTTGTTTGTTCGTTGGGCAATGTGAGATGCTCGACTCTTGCCCAGAAGTAATAACTCAGTGTCATTGTTTATTGTTGACGGGAGCATAGTATCCATAACGGTTAACTGGAGCGTCAATGACATTTGCAAATGGCGTCTGGAAACTCGAGAAGTTGCACACGTCATAGCATGGGTGTTGCTATACCAAGTGTTGCTTATACTCCTGTTGTGTATTGATGTAAATATACAGCATATTAGTAGGCATGTATGATATGGATATCAGCACACATGCACATATAGGTATACGTCTTTCCAGTGAAGTCATTGAAGTAATTGAGGAGCACGTAAATAACAGGTAACATTTGCGATCATTTTATGCATCTGTTACGGCTCTCTGTAATATCTATTATGTTTCACGGGAAAACCCTTCTCTTGTTCATATATATATATATATATATATCCACCTATGCATATATAATTGACCGGATCAATAATTGAGAGGTATAAAGTATACAATAAATTAATATTGTATGCACACATTTGACTAGCTACGTGTACATATGCCGTGCGTGAATCGCTAGCTCGGTTATTCGCATTTTACTGATATTAAAAACAACACTACTCCCTGCATTTTGTCTAGTCAATTTTTCATCAATACAGCGCGCTGTAAAAACAGATTAATCAGAGATAGAAAAAAATGATCCTGTTTTTTTTTTTTTATACAACTGGTATTTGTTAATTTCAATACAACAGATAAAAATTAAAAAAAAAAAAGTTGTATTGAATTATTTTGAAAATATAATACTCGAGCGTAACGCATAAAAAAAAAATTTTTTTTGATAATATGGTATATGATAAAGCAGTATTTTAGTAAGTACACCGTAGAGAGATTTACTTTCGGAAGTAGGTGCATAGATGCATATAAGTATAGATGCATTAAGCTCCGTTACTGCACTTAGCGAATACTGGGAGTAGAGGCGGAGGATAAAGAGAATAAATAACGAGATGAAATTTTCTGCAAATGTGGAATTAGTGGGCACATGAATATTTGATGTACGCACACAACTCCGATGATGAGCCTTGGAGAGGCTGGATAGTGAGCTTTAATTAATCGCTACCGGAAACAAGTGGTGTCAAAGGAAAAAAAACGTTTAAACGTTAATGAGAAGTTGGATGATATTCCAATGTAATGGTAAAAGCTTAAACGCTACGGGAAATTGAGGTAACGCTATACTCTGTGTAAAGAATAAAGTGGTGTGTTGATCCGCCGGAAATTCAGAGTACAAACATATACATGCATTGATATTAGAGTGTCTGCAGGAGTTGCGATAAAATGTATGTGAATGTATGAGTGTCTACATATATGAGCGTACCCGTATAGTATGAATAAACGTGGAAAAGCGAAGGAAAGTAACAGTGAGCAAAGTTGTCCGGTTATTACGTGTATAGAGGGCGCAAATCCATTGTTCTCGGCTTATAACAACTCCTGGCCAGGTGTGCAATTCGCCTTGAGAATGACAAAGAGGGATAGGATACGGTTTCAACATTCACAGTTGTATATAACTTATAACTTACGTTATATTATATTATTATTACAGCGCACGCTATTCCATCAATTAATAATGTTCCTGTTTAATTGGGACTTTTATGTATTTATTTAACAAAAGTTACGACACAGACTTAAAATTTAAGCTGATCCTTGGCTTAAGTGTATTGGTTTATCGAACGGTAGAGGGTAGTCAATGGTAAATTGTATAAAAGGGCAAACTATGCAATGTATATAAATATATTTATATAGGATGTACTGAACCACAAAGAATCGTGTTGTATTTTTCGTTTAACGCTTTCACGATGACCGATCGAGCGAATAAAATCCAAGCGCTACCGAAACGCAATTTATCCATGAAATTCCTTTACTATACCTGCTGACGTAAGCAATCAATTTGTAAATTCAACAGGCAACTTTGCCTCAAAGCGCAAATACAACCATCATCTATTTAGATTTTTTTTTTTTTTTTTTAAGCTATTATAGTTCGAACTTTCGAATATTCGCACACCCATAGTTTTGATGATAGTAATCTAAGCTGTTTTTTTTTTTTTTTTTTTGATATATGTAAATATATATTTCTATAAGTAAAGAGTGAAAAAAAAAAGAAAAATATTCTGCATGCATAAGCAAACGTATTAAATTGAATGCAAATAAAAAATGGAAAAATGGAAAAAGGTATTTTTGATTTACATTGGAATAAATAAAAGGCACGCGACAGTGATATTGGGGTTGAGGATTAAGGTCGATGAGCAAGGTCGTAAGTAGTAGCCTGCAGCTAGACGTACATACGTAATTATCCAGATACAATAGAGAGTGTTGCAGCTAATTTAGCCGCTTAGACATTATTATATCGATGCTAAATGTTAGTTAATATAAATGTATCAGAAGCTGACTGAAAATCTATGAGTGCGTGAACACGCCTCCCACGACACTACAGGGGCGTTTAATTGAATTTATGGGTCATTATCAGAATGTAAACGATTGCGATCGATGATAATGTAGAGGACATAAATCCGTCGGGCGGCACGACCGCTCGTTAACCGCCCGATCCTTTAGTGCAAACTAAACTCCGGCACTGTACTATTATATTCAGCAACACTGCATACTACTACAGAATAAGATAATAATAGTTGTGCAGCTGAGGGTTCAGGGCTCAGCTTCTAAGATGTGATGAGTATGTATAGAACGGCCCACGAACCAACTAACGCTTCACTAACACATATATCTACATGTATATATGTGCTACTGATGGTACGTGTGGTCGACCAAACTCATCCCAGCATCTTAAACCGCAACATCAGTCTCAATCCTACTTTACTCAACTCTGCTCTCTTTTTTCTCCATCAACTTAAATTTACTCTTTTACTTCTCTCAATCCCCATCTCATAAACTATTTATATTTATATATTCTCCTCTTTGTCTTTTTTTCTTATATATTATGAATCATAATTAATTAATTATATATCATTGTTATTATTATTATTTTATATTATGACAAGAGCGTAAAGAGAAAATAATGTAATGTCCTACGTAATAATAATTACCGATGAAAAATATCGGGTTTAATAGTATGAGTAATAGCGTTGGTTAACTTTTCCGCGGATGACAAATACAGTGAGGACATTACTATTACGTACTCGTGAAAATAGTAGGACATATATATATATATATATATAGAAATACCGATAAAACGGAATGGAAAAGCCCGGCTGGTGGCTCGGGTTCGTATTCGCGAAATGAAAGCGACACGGCAACGGTTTTATACATATATATGTAAATGTACGTGTTGTAAAATAATAAATATAGTTATAGTATATACATTTGGAGAAGGTTTGGCTGTGTGCGCGTGCAAGCACGATAAAACTACTAACACAGCGTTTAAATATATGTATGTATGTATGTGCGTGCATAAATGGCGGTCGAGCGCATGCACGTGTACAACCTAACCGTATACATACAGTACAGAGTACAGAGTCTATAGTACCGGTAACATCGACCCGGGAGTCTTGCTAGGCCCACTATCTCCATCCAGCTCCACCACCACCACCATCCCCATCAGCAACCAAAGCAAGCCGGCGCTGTCGACTCTTTGTCACCCTCCGCGACCCGTACCATAGCCTCGTCAGCCCCGCTAACCACCCCCACCCGACTATTTCTATCTCTTCCATCTCTGTCTCTCTATTTCTACCTGCGATTCGTTGCTAGCTCGTCATCGTAGTTTTCCACCCCCGAGTTCCACAATCTCATTACCGGTCTCATCGCTCGCGTGCAACAACTCTACTATCGTCATTTTTTCTCTTATCTCGGGCAGTTCGCCCTGAGATCACTCGCGTGACACTTTTCCAAGATATGGACATGTTACATGTTACATGGACATGTGTGTAACCACCGATTTTGAGTAAGGTGTTATTGCCAACGAATGCACTCTAGTAAACTTAAAAAATAAATACTGACAAATCAATATTCTAAAAAATATTTAGTTTAAAGTTTGAGCGACTCCAATATACAATCCAAGTTGAGTAATTTGAACTTATTTTTTAGTAATTACTACTGTAATTTTTTCTCCACGTAGAATTGTACGCGGGGGTGATTCAAATGTAAATCAAAAGCACTTCTCTGCTCTACACTGTAGTGAAGAAAAAATTACTCTCGGGAGTAGTAAGTACAATGAGTAAGAGCAGTAACACATTCTGATTCTCAAAGGATACATACAGAAGAAGCTTCTTTGTTTATTTTTTATATTTTGTTCGTTTCCTTCAAAGTTATATATTCCCTCAGCCTCGAACCCCTCGTCCCAGATCAAGGACTCTCTTGGACTTCTCTCATGTCGCCGGTATAGGTATACCGTACGGTCTCTTATTTTCCTCTCCTTATTCAGCCAATACTCGAAAGAACGAACCAACAATATCGTAGTATCGTTTCCAATCGCTTCAATCCCGATTGGAAAGTCGTATTCAGTCTCACGAGTACCGATACTTTTTATTTATTTACCGAGGAAGACAAAGGAGCCTCTGGTGTGTTCCACTATAAAGAACTCAAATAAAAAGTAAACACTACATAAATGAATGATACGCTGGTGCTGACGCTGATTCATCACCCGATCACGTTTGTTGGATGCAAAAAAACTGTTACAAAAAAAAAATCCTATCAACATAGGATTCATTTTGGAGCTTTTTTGTTTCAATATACATATAGCTACATGTAACTCCTCTTTTATTTTTTCATGTATAGCCTCCGGCGGATTGTATCTGTCTCATGTAGATAGACATGTACACGAGATATATGATTTGAGTTTTATTCCCAAGAGCCAGCAGGCTTTCGCGACTCCTTCAACATTTGCCAGACTACCGTCAGTAGTCGCAGTAGCAGCAACAGAAACCAAGAACCAACCTTCCTTTGTTCTATACCTCCAACGCAATCTTAGAGTTCTGTTTATCTATGTACTTTTATCCGTCTTGCCATCTTCCAGGTTCTGTCTTTTTAAAAATTCTCTTACACTACCTACAGTTTCGTTTTTCTTGATACATTCACGGCGAAAAAAATATGAGTTGAAATATTTTAAAAATTCATATTGACGTAAATATATTTTACTGATATTGGAGTCTCTCAAACCTGAAACTTAATATTGAAAAGTAGTTAAGTATTTTTTATAATATATTTTAGAATTTAAAAAATTAATTCTTTCAATTAAATTTTTTCTGTCTGTCAGCTCCTTGTCTATGTCACTCGATACAATAAATACTATTATTTTTTATTATATATATTATAGGTAAAAAATGGTTTTCGGTATCCATTGCAATCTCCTGGTTCGATTCCCGCGTAAATTTACCCTCAACTCCCTTTGCTCGCCTTGAGAGTCGAGAAGTACGTCGTCGTCGACATCGACCTACCCTTATATTCAACCCACCCGCTGTGATTTATATCCCAGTACATATACCTATACTTATATTATTTTTTCTTTTTCTTGAGCATTTCCCATCGCCTCCATCGCCCCACAAACTCCATCCGCCGTTGCTAACGTCATTCACATTACCGTCGAGGGCTTTAACCCCGTTATTATTTCATCCCCATTTATTTTACTCTTATTTTCATTATCTTAAGCTATATTTATTTTTATTTATTCTTTCGCTTGTTACAAAATTGAAAATCCGATTTGAATTAATGGGGGATGATTAAATCGTAACGAGGATAAAATTTAAGACAATAATTTTAATAATGATAAAAGACTTGCGATTATATATATATATTTTTTTTTTTTTTATGTATCTATTGTCCTTCAATTTCGTATTAAACTCTAACACTGAAAGTTCAATTGATTGAATGAATTATTTTATGACGACGGCTGGGATGATGATGAAGACGATGACGACAAGGATGATGATGATGATGATGACGAATGCTCTTATGAGTCAGCTTTTAAATGTGCAGATACTGACTATCGCTATATTGAGTTGAGGATGACGCTCGTGCTTGTTAAAAAGAGCAGCACGCCGCGGTGGTAATACTCTCAGTCGTCTCAAATGGGAGAGACACGCGACCAACGTGTTTACGTCGTGGAGTTCCGTGAGGATGCACATGTACTCGTATAAATTTATTTATCCATATGATCAAATGATAAATACACATATGTTACGCTGAAGAATGAATAAGAGAATTAAACAGAGAGAATAAGAAAGAAGGAAGAAAAATTAAGGCGGGACAAGTCTCGTCATGCCCTCGAGACGATCGTTAATGCTCCTAGGGTGGACAATAGCTTCACGTGGCAGTGACAAAGAGTCTCTGGGTCTCTTGTGAGGCAATTTTACAACATCTACAAGATATTTTCTTATTTACTTCTCCTATACTACTTAAATTATTTTCAGCTTCTCTTTTTATCTTTTTTTCTCTTGCTTCTTTTGTCTGTTTCATCTACTCAGTTACAGTTCTCCCTCCTTTAATTCTTAAAAACAATTTTATCTGCTCACTCGTTCACTCTCTCGGTGAATATCAGAAAAATTTTTAAGTCACTGACTCAGAGAGTGCACAGCAATATTAAATTGAACAGAAAAATTATAAAAAATACAAATAAAAAACTCCTTTTATATTCGTATTCACAGACCCGTAAAATGTAACCATCGATCACTCAATGATAATAAATGTTATTTTTTTTTTAATTCAATAAAAAACGGTGGTTGTAGCTACAGAGTATTGTGTTGGAAAGGATCGACGAGAAAAAAAAAAAAAAAATAATGTTAACATGACAAAAGAAATTTTTTTCTCAACAAAAAAAATAACCTTTTCTTAATATTTAATTTTTTTTTAATTCGCCTAACGATATTCGTTATCATTATGAGTTAAAAAAAAATATACCTTAACAATTACCGTTTTAAGTGGCTGGAGAAAAAAATTGTATAGGGAATTTTTTGTTAAGTACAATTTATCGCAGCGTGCCCGTAGAACAGAGGGACAAAAAATGGATAATTACATAGAATGAGTCGAAAAAGAAAAAAAATATTGAATTTGATGTAGAAAAAAAAAAAGTAAAACTGACCTTCAGGTTTCTTAGAGATGCCAAAGCCTGCGGGCGGTCGCCTCCATCCGCGCCAGTTGTTGATGAGCGACTCGGCTTCGCTGCTCCAGCTGCAGAGCGAGTCCTCTTCAAAGCGATCTGAGTCGTCGAAGGAATAGCCATCTGCTTCAGCCAGTGCCTCTTCCCAATCGTGAATCGCCCTTGCCTGAGGACCGTCTACTCCAGTAGTGGTGTTTCCTCCGGCTCCACCGGCCGCGTGATTGTTGTTCCCGTGGTTGTTGTTATTGTTGTTGTGGCTGTTGTTATTGTTATTGTTATGGTTGTTGTTGTGGTTGTTACCAGATCCAGAACCCGCTCCGGGTCCAGGTCGTTCTCCACCTGGTCCACTTCCACCCACCACCACGGGGGATCTCGCCAGGTTGCCCGCCAGTTTAATTGTCGTACGAAATATCGCGCGACACCACGGGCACTTCTGGATCACACGCGTTTAATTCACGGGACGATCCGGCCCCCCTCGATCCCCCCGATGACGCCACTTTAGCGACCTTCCGCAACCTCCTGGTTAAACAATAACAATATACATATTATAAATAAATATTTAGTATTAACCTATTTAACATATTTACACACACACACACACACACACAAATATATACTCTATGCATCAATATTCACACGTTTAATTGCTTTTGTTAAACGATTATCCTTAATATAAAAGTCTATCAATGTTTTTGACTACGTCAGGTCACGGCTAACGGAGACAATGTAATTCCGACGGTGAAGCGAATAATTGATTATAGGATTCGACCATTCATTATATTAGTACAACAATGCCTATTAATTTCGCTGTAACTGACAACCATTTTCAACTACTAATACAATATATATTATTGACGATTCCAATTATATATTATAAATTAATTTATTATTAATATGACTAATGTCGGTTAAAAGTAGATATAAATGTTGCGAGAATGTTTACGATAATAAATTTTTTAATTTACTATTATTATTGCAGTTGCTGTTGTTGTTATTGACGTTGACGTTATATTATTACTGTGAAAATGTTTTGAAATATTTTTTTTTTTTTCACAGGAAGTAATGTTAAGTAAAAATCTAAAGCAGGTCAACGTCGTAGAACCTTGAAAATATCATTATCCTACTGGTAATAATTTTTATGTCTATAATAAATCTCAGACCTTTCACTTAAATCACAAGCAATTCGCATCCTTATTTTCATCAGTTAATGTTATTATATATTATATATGTACGCGTATAATACTTTCACTAAGAACTGAGCACCCATAATACAATCAATGTGAAATTCTCTCGGTTCGATTAAATCTTTAAAAATCGATAGTTTAACAATTGGAACAACCTAATTCAAGTTCACCAGGACAAAACTTTTAATAAATTATTTAAATGTCTGGAAAAAAAAAAAAAAAAAAATTAGTATCAATAATTTAGATTTTATCAGTGACAAATAACTAAACAGCTGATCTATGTTTTTGATAATTATCTACATAATACATGTAGTATTTAGTTATTTATAAATTAAATAAATCGGATCGAGTGAACAAAAATCAAAAAGGAGAAACCTGCAATGCAATAAATTGGAAAAAGTAAATGGCTGTCTGGAGACTAGAAACTGGATAAAGAGAGTGTATGACTATGAAGGCTACAAACATATAGGTAGAGCGGTTAAGTTTTGTAGTTGGAGTTATGTCCTGCTCGGAGGAGTATAGAGCCGAGGAAATGACAGGAATTTTGACAACCGTGAAGTCTGCCAGAAACATATGGGACGCCATGAAAGAATAGTATTTGTCAGGCAGTACCTTGACGGGTCGACAGACTCTGGTATCGCGGGAGGAACTCGTACGACGACCCCGAGTCCCGAGTAATTCCAGGGGAGCCACCCCTCTTAAATCTCGTGGTGTCGTGGTCACATACACTCGTTTCTTATTCCTATTCCTATTCCTGTCATCCTACCCCAATACAATCACAAACTCTTTCTCTCTCTCGCTTTCGCGGTCTCTCTTTCTCTCTGTTACTCTCATCTTCATTTAAACAACATCCAGTCCAGCTTTCTCTCTTCCTCTTTTTCTCGATCCTTCTTTGTCTTTATTTTTGCTCTTTCTCTCTGTTAAATTCACTGGGTTTTTGTTATCTCCCACATCATTCTCACTAAATCCATTCGTTGGCTACACTCAAAACTGTCTAATAATTTAAATAAACATTTCAACCTAAACAAAAAAAAAAAAAAAAAAAAAAAAAAAAAAAAAAA